>JAMZAV010010093.1:0-44867 GCA_024449915.1 Sweltsa coloradensis
TGATTATAAAATATATTTCAACATCTCAAATGTAGTGGTTTTTCTCAACATCATGATGCATTATAACAATACATGAGTTTTATCACAACTACATTTGGATTGCAAAATTGTTTGTACATTTGATAAAATTGATTTACTGTGAAATATTTCAATATCTCAAATGTAGTTATCATGATGCATTATGAGTTATGACAATACATGAGTTTTATTACAACTACATTTGAGCTGCAATAATACTTCTGCAAAATCCCATTAATTATTATTATTATTATTATTATTATTATTATTATTATTTGTTTATTCTTGTTTGTTAAAATTGCAACAAGAAACGGCGTCGACGCTAGCAAATATCTTGCTAAAACACTCAAAAACTGTGGAAATCTTGTGCCGCGAAGAGCCTTGATGAAGCACGTGAAACTAACTAATTTAGCACATGCAGTTGGTTCTCCCATAAGTGCTCCCTGCACAGGGAAGGGAAATGACTCACTGAGCAGTCTTTGAGGGCGGGCGGCAGGTCGTTCCATTGGTTAACTACCCGAAAGAAAAAGCACGTCGGCCGAGCAGTCCTTTGGCCGGAGGGGGTTGGAGGCGGGGTGCCTATTATCGTCGCCTCTCAACACGCGGCCCTGGATGATGCGCGCGCACACGTCAAAATCAGTGGCGCCACTGAGGCATCTTTTAAAAAACACCAGATCGGTGTACTGCAGGTGCATGGTCATTGGCATAACCTGCATCTGGTCACAGGGTGGGGGGAGGTTACGGCCATGTATGAAATGCAGCGCCCTTCTCTGCACCCTCTCAAGCTTTGTAGTGTTCTCGATGGTAGTTGGGTGCCAGGCGGGAAGGCCGAAAGTCATGGAGGGCTTGACGAGCGACAGGTAGGCCATCCTCTTGACGCGGGGCGTGCAGCCGTGCAGGTTGCGGGCCGCGAAACCCAGCACCTGCAACGCCTTGGTGCGCACGATGTCGGTGTGCACGTTCCATCGGAGGTCGCTTGTGATGTGAACGCCGAGGAGGCGCTGCTTGTCGACGTACTCGAGTGGGACACCATCGATGGTGTACATGAAGTAAAGTGGGGTGCGAGCGCGCGTAATGTCCATCATCTTGCACTTGAGGGCGTTGAGCGACATGCCATTTTCGTCGCACCAGATCTGAATGTCGTCTGAAGAAAACTGGACCGGAAGATAGGATGGAGTAAGTCAATAGTTTTGTTTAGAGTAATTATATATATTTATTAACTAAGTTCCGTAAACAATCATTTCACATTACACAAACAAATATGTTCTCCATTATAAATAGTCAGGGTTACATATCAGCAAGTAAGACAAAACCATAAATTAGAAAATTATTTAAGATGATATAGATAGTTGCTTCATAAAATGAATGCTTGCACAAACGTCATTCGTTGTTTATTTGGCACATAGACATACTTCTATTTACACATTGTTTTTTGGGGTTAACATTGATTTTAGACTTATCATAAACTATCCACTGTCTGTACGTGCTATTTTCTACTCGTTAGGCCATTCAACGTCGATTAATTGTCTCAATATAGTCCTTGCGAGTAACAACGTCTACTATCTAACAATCTTCTCACACAGTTAACTCAAATTAACAATAAAACAAATGAATATACCGTATACTGTCAAAAGATGCTAGCGGTATCTTGTTTCCAATAGTTGGAAAGAGCCCGAAGTACGCTCACGAACTGCTCTCGGGGAGTGAGTTCCACATTTCGCATCTCGACAAGATCACTCCGCAGTTCCGTCAGTATGCTTGCCTCCCGTATCTTGTCCGAGGCTTTCTGACTGACCTTGATTTTCAGGTAATCAATCAAGAGTAGCAGCACTTCTGTCACTTTTGCTTCCACTCTTTTTAACAGGTCAAAGCCCATTAGTTCCTGGAAGTGACTTAACATATACGTTTCCTGTAAAAATGAATTATATTATAATAATGTCGCTTTTTGTTACTTCCAGTTGCCGTGATGAATTACATGGCTTCTTGAAGTGATACCAAAGGAGTCGAGAATTTGTTGCGTGTTTTTTTAACTAAGGGTCTTCCAGATCGTCTTCCTGAACTTCCGGCAGGACGATGTTCTGGACACCCTCGAGATGCTTCACTAATGAACCTGTTGACGTCTTAAATAACTAAACTTTCCCACAATTTTTACAACATGGCAAAATAATTCCACGTGAAGGACGTTTTTCGCTTGGGACCTAGTTCCGTGGGTGCGACAGTAGCCATGCTCCACGCCACAAGAAACAACAACAATGAAAATACGCGAACTAAGTGTTCTGGCTTGAGTTCTACTGCCTCAGCATTACGATAAGGCACATACTTTGTTGGTTACATTTCAGGCCTAGAGGCGTTATGTTTTACGAACTGGAGTGCACTTAATTTTTTTCCCGATACTTAACACTTTTGGGACCCGACGCCCCACTTCCTTTCTTCCTCAGTACACGATTTCGATTCTTGTATGTATTAGTCTCTTTGCTTAACTACGTCAAAAACAAACCACAAGCCAGCTCCAACGTGTTTGAAAACACCGCCAAGTCTATCAGCACATTCACAATAGCCACCAAGGATTTCACTACTGGTGCTTAACTTCACTTGTGTCCATACTTTTTATTTACAGAAAACGATGCTTCAACTTTTGCTGTGCAGAACACCACATTAGGTACACTCAAGTTTAATATATGTATTTTACTTTATGGGAGCGAAACATTCGATAGCCCGCTTTGAAATGTTTTTTTGCAGCGCTGTTGTTGTTATAAGCTTTCATGTCTTGCTCGGAAAAATTACCGGGTAAACCTAATCCTCTCGCCGGTCTCAGGGGCCCTCCACAGACGGGAGTTAGCTTCTGCCTCTGCGTATGTGTTTAAAAAACACAGCTCTAAGGTGGAAAGACTGAAAAGGGTTTTTAAAAAAATGGCCCCATTATTTCACTCGTGGGGATTCTACAGTTTCCCAACTCAAAGCACGAATCTGGTGATAAATAAAGCGGTAGCCTCCCTGCATGTGTTTGGGGTGTCTGTAAGGGTTGTTTCAGGATGTTTGCCCCCCTCCCTTGAGAAACAGATTTTGCTAAATTGCTGCACGGATGTTTATTCATTAAGGAATGTTTACATCCAATTAGCGTCCTAAAAAAATTCTGTTAAGATGTAAGTTTCTTTCTTAAATACCTATTGTTTCACTTTCACAACTGGGCCAAAAATCCCAAAGATAAGAAAACCCCATTAGAGAGATTCGAGGGTTTGGGGATGCCAATAAAGCATTGCAAAAAACCAAAAACAAAAAGTTTTTCAAAAACTCATCAGAAAACTTTGCCCTCAAAACAAATGGTCCCGTGTACAGCAACGTTGTCGAAAACTCCGTGGCTTTGAATCTATCTGGTCCTTTAGGGCCTGGGTTCCCGTCAAACTCTGAACAAATGTTGGAATGAAAGTTCCCAGGAGATTACTGCATCGGTTACTTTCTTTCCCCGTACTCGTACTGCATTTTTTTTTTGCCTTTGAAAAATAAATTTGAAAATTTTGGGAAAAAGCCTAAGCATACCAAAATGCTTTCTGTAGGTAAATTCAGAAACCAAACAAGGCTGAAATTTTTTTCCAAATTAACCCTTAAGGTGATGCTCCTCTTGTTCTTTATTCGGAAACCTTTCTGTTTGATGTAGATTTTACGCTCGGGAAAAACACATCCTTCTTGTTGATGTTCCCCCTTTTTTAATGCCTTCCCCACTCTAAAGAAACCTGTGTGCCCCTTTAAAGCATTTAAAAAAGCCCTCGGGGTCATCACAAACAAATCCTTTAAATTTCACGAGAATGGATATTCCATTAAAAAACTACCATGTGCTCAGAATTAAAAGCCTCATCAAAAAACGTTCTAGGAATGGGTTGCATCGCTGGTTTTTTAAAACCCCATAAAAAACACCAATAAAAAAGGGTCCAAATTTTTTATGATGCAACAGTTCCAAAAGAATTGGCCAGAATGACTGTTGATCTTTGTCAGGGAATGCCATCTACATTTACAGAAAATGTAGGGAGGTGATAAATTATTGGAAGCATGATTTCTCGAGATCAGGGTTGGAAGTCTATCAAGGGTCCACGTTCAATCCACCCGCATGCTTTCCTAACACCCCCTCTATTCGATTTCTTCCGATACCCCATATTGCGGAAATTTAAAGGGTATATTAAGGGTGTCAACATTTTTTTTACCCCCTTTTAAAAGCTCGACAGTATTGTGTGCCGTTGCCGGGGGAATTTTTTTCAGATTTGCTGCAGCGAAACAAAGATTACGGGCGTGAAAAAATCTGTACAGCAACTTAACTTCATTTTCTCGAATTTTATTTTGGGATTAATGTGCTTTTTATTAAAATTTGCATGCAGCTCGGGTCATATTTTGGAAACTTAAACCCAATTCTTATGTGCGGTTATGCCCTTTGTTGACACCTTTTGCCTGACACAAAAAATATTTGCCAAAAGATTATTTTTTAACACTTTTAAAAAATGGGGAGATCACAGAGATAAAATTTTCCCCCTTTTGGGGCTAAGGTCCCTTTTTGTGTGTAAAATTTCCAGAAGTTTAAAACAGAGATCTTTTTTAGGGCCCTGATGAAACCATGCTTTTAACTTCAGCACCTACATTTTCCAGTGATTGAGTTTTTCAAACATCTGTGTCTTAACTAAACCCCCTTGACAGCCCCCTTTTGTTACGTAATACACTACAGGTATTTTCCAATTATGCATTAGACCGAAAAACCGGGAACACTAAAATGTGAGTTCCTACAATTGCGTCCTACCTAAATTTGCTCCAGGGCCCAAATCTCTAAACATTTTGGGAAAATATGACTAATCCAATCCTTTCTTAATTGTCACCTCATCGAATCTTACGACATTGCCGTTAAAATTTTGACAAACACTAATTTTGCCATGCCATGACCTCAAATTTCGGTCGCGATTGGTTGAATTCATGGGGGAAGAAATTCCTTTGCCGCGACTAAAACAATCGGTTATGGAGGCGACATCCTTTGTGTCGTTGTTCGTCGCACGGAACACTATCCTATGGCTCCGTTAACGAGCCACCTAAACATAATTTCCCCCGCCCCCGTTTTTTTCACGACTACTTTTTCGAGAACTGCCGTCCCAACTGAAATCCCCATGATTTTGATCCACTGGTCGATCCTCTTGTGAAGGTAACGCGCGCATTTTAACAGTGTCTTTTGCCCGGGGGGTTTCCTCAAGTCGATCGGGGCCTACATGCTCGTTGATTCGCCACACATGTGGCGAGGGCGACGAGCAACTTTTCCCCATTGACAGTTTGTTGATGTAAGATACAGTTCCCGCAGCTTGCCCTTTGCAGGACTGTCTGGTTGGGCGGCCCCAGCTTGAAAATTTTGGTGATGGCTCGTGCCCCGGCGGCTGGTCGCCAAACAGAAGCAAGTCTAACCAAAACGCAATTAAGACCAAATTTAAACCCTTAAAAACAGCTTGATGCAAACTGCTTACTTTGCGGAAAAAACCCAAACTTATCAAACAGCTACTTGCCCCAAAAACCACTGCCCACAGCCCCAAAAAAAAACAAGGGAAACACAGCGGGAAGAGCAAAAACCCAAAAATTCTCTAGAAAATAAAAAGCTATAAAAAAAAAAGGAACAGTGATGTGATAGGGATATATTTTATGAAAACTGTCTGACTCGTCAATGATCCGTTGATTCGGATGATCAGCCTTACTGTTAAATTCTAGAGTACAAAATTTTTTAAAAAGGAACTCACATCCAAAAGAGAATTAAACATTCAAAACGAAGGTCAAACAAAAATTTTAATTTTTTAAAACCCCTAGGTCTGGGCCAGGGCTTTAGAAAAAAACCCTCGTCCAGCTCAGATCCATAGAAAAACACAAGCACTCAACCAAACAGCGGGTTTGGTTTTAAAAAAGCAACATTTTAATTTACTGGACTTTAAAACCCCCAAAATTTAAATTTATTAAAAACAATACAAAAAAAAACCCCACCAATACCATAAATACAATAAAATTACAATAAAAAACAGTTTACTACGCTAATGGTGACTACCACGACCACGATTTTTTACCAAGAAACAGAAAGGATATTAGAATGAAAACATCGCCCTATCATGTATGCGACCTGACTTTCATGCGCCAGGCTGTAAATTTATTATCATTTTTAAAAATCTTTGGTGCTCATATAAAAAATTTTAAAGGGTATTCTGAAAAATTTATTTGTTGGCAGTAAATAACGAAAAAGATTCTAAGCTTGGAAAAAGGAGTGAAAAAAATAAGAAAAAGTTTTTGGGGAAATTAAAATTCAAAATTAGGGTTTTTGATTTTTTTAATCTACAAACATTACAAAACAGTTGTTGTATTTAAACATAGTGGCTTCTTTGACGTGGGTTAAAGGGATGTCACAATGTCTTGATAATTGCCACACACATATCGTTCAGAATCGTTTTAGGTGGCCTATAAAAAAAAAAAAAAGAAAAAATACCAAAAACTACTGCATCACAGGCTTTGTTTACCTTATTTGCTCACCATATTATAGTGAAAAAGCAAACTTTGTTTTTGCCTAGTTAGCCGTGGGTTTTTTGGGGTTTCGTTTTGGGTGAACCAGAACCCATATCAACATGACCGCCCGTGGGTTTTTCATCCTGCGAGGGTGGTAACTACTGTTTTTATAAAAAAAACAAAGGGGTAAAATTCAATGTCCCCAAATCCATCCCAATAGGACCTGGCTGTCGTGGCGTGTGGGAGCCCCGGGACTACGACGATTACACAAAGGTCTTCTCACGACAAATTTTTTTTGAAATCAGGGCGCGGGGGGCCCGACCTTCCCTTGCAAATATATTTTCGCGACTGGATCATTGGAAAAGAAAACCCCCGTCCCCGTACAACCGCGGACGGCGCTACGCCTGTCGAAATTGTCCCTTACGATGAATCCCCATCTCTTGGAAAGGGGCTCCCCGCCCAACTCGTTGATATGGGCGCCTATCTCCCGCAAATACTCCTCTTTCGAGTCCTGGATTTTTTCCCCAAAGCTGGTCGTTCCCACCTTGCTGACTTGTCCCTGTAGTGACGGGGGCAGCCATGACAAGATCTTTGGAAATTTCCTAAATCGTCGGTCTCGATCATAGGGTTTGCAGTGGGACATTGTCTGCAAGAAAAACAGTGCCAGGTGAACTAGATCAACGGCGGGATGTTCTACTCCAATGGGGTCATTAACGCTCCCGGCCAACCACCACTCAACAGTGTGAGGTCTTAAACCCTTTTTCCCTCCCCATTCAAGACCCCACCACCACCCCCAATTTTTTAATTAATAATTGATTGTTTAAATTTAGCTTAAAAAAAATGATAAAGGTATAAAAAATGATTTTTTTTCGTCACCCGAAAACTAAGGGGTGAGCCCGCCCCCAAGCAGGGCCACGCTTTGGAACATATAACCTTTTAACACCCAAAAAAAAAATTATGTATGATAGACCGGGCCAGTGTCATTTAATGGAGCTCATTTATTGCCGTCTTGAGGAATTAATTAAGCACGTAGTTAAAGTTATGGCATAAAATCAGTCACAAAACTCGATGGGAACATTTTTAAACGTATATTGTGCCCTTTAATTTAAAAACGCATTACATTGTCTGTTCGAAGTTTTTTTTAAAAAATATCCTAAACGAAGACCCTGAAAAACGCAAGCGCAGAGTTTGAAGAAAGCATCCAAAACTGAAAAAAGATGAATCCGAAGTGAACATGCAAAATTTTTATGACACCAGTCGGGTCTGAATTGTGGGAACTCATTCACGATTTAAAAAAAGAAGTTCTTCTCCCCCGTGTTTCAAATCGAAATGCTAAAATATGAAAATGTTAATGAACTCGTCTTTTCAAAATATCAGTACGCTCGGGTATAGGGGGAATTACACCTCAAGAAAGGATCAATGATGATGTAATGATGCATTTATCCTAGCGAAGTTTTTATTTTAATTCCGTTTCCCCTGGCTTTCATGCAAAATTTAGCTACGATCTTTTGATTTTCTAATGATTTTGACAGATTTCGAGTTAAACATTCGTTGTCCCCAGGTCTTCTTGGCGGTACCAAAATAAATAGTTCATTTTGAAGGTGTTTAAAAAACTTGTCCGAAAACTTATGTGACTAGAATTACTTAAAAATTATCTGTTCATTCTTGCATTTAATTTTGAAATTAATCCCGCTATCTCCGCAATTTTATCTCTTTTGCTGTCTTCAAGGCAGGGGACTTTCAGTATTTCCGAAACTCCCCTTTCAACACCTTTTAAACTACTGCTCAGCCGTAAACCCTCTCGTCTAGGTTGATATTTGGCTGGGGGAGCCGAAACATAAGTTCAATTTCCCCATACTTGTTTAAAAGGGTTTTTTAAATTTCCCGAAATAAATTGAAGTTCAGCAATCGGTAGAGCCCCATTTTGAATCTCAATTTTAAGCATGAGTGAGGGGTTTTTTTTGCTTCTTTGAAGGGGGTTTAAAGCTTATTCGACGGGGTTTTTTGTTTTTTTAAAACGGGGGAGAGCTCGCCAAAAGGGGCCCAAGCCTATTTTAGATAGATTGGAGAGCGACAAAAAGAATTCAGCTAGATGATAACCCCCAATGACGACGAGGTTTTTCATTTAAAAGGTTTCGCACTGTTATTCATGGGGGTCTAATGTAACTCAAAACTTACGTAAATTTTTGCTGTGTGCGTTCACAGTTTGCGCTCGCAGTGGAAAAGCTCTAAAAACTAAGATGGCTGCCCGCAACATTTTTAAAAGGCCGAAATTTGTAAAGAAATTGTGTACCCCAAAATTTAAAGAGAGTTTTATTAAAGAAAATTTTTGAAAAGCCGCCGAGAGACAGAAATTTTTAAAAAATCCCAAATTCACCCCATTCAACGTAGTTTTTTTTTGTAAAAAAATTTTTAAGTATTTTTGTTGAACGGTCCGAGAAAAAAAAAGGGTTTTTCTTTGAAACTGAAATCCAGTGGTTTGGAAATTAGCACGGTATTTAGTACTTACAAATTTTAAAAATTAAGAGTTTGAATAAAAATAAGTAACCATTTGTAAATTTTTGGTCTCTTTTTTCCCTTTGTCTTTTCCCCTCTGTCAATCATGCCCGGAAATCGCACGTCTCAGAATACTACATCCCTTTTCCTTAAAATTTGTTTTTTAAAATACAAAAAAATAATACAGACACATCGAGAAAAATCATTTTCTTTTTAACGTTTTTCCATAGCGGTAGGTGGATCCTAATACGAGCTAAACGTCTAGGTCGGAGTGTTTTCTTTCACTTGCCACCCACGGTTTGTCCTGAACCCTACACTTAATACTAGCCTACAAAACACTTAGCCCCCCATCTTGTGGAGTAACATATCTCTTTGTACGTACTATTTTTTTTTCCCATTTAGGTAGGCTTAACACAATTTTTTTTAAAATACAAGCATAAATTTATTTCTTTTATTATTGATTAACTCGTGACATCCCCCCCGTGTCATAGCTAGTCCCTAATACTGTAAAAATCCAGGGTTGGTAATAACTGCAAAAATATAGCATCTTCACGATGAACCTCACTTCATTTTATTTTTCGCTCAACCCATTATAAAACATGTGGAGTTCAGGGCTACCGTATCTAACGATTTTGAAAAATTTCAATCATTTGATGGCAACTCGTAGACCCCCCGCCCCCCGCACCTTTTGAAGTACACAGTGCAGCGGCCGGGAGCCCTTTCTCGCAGTCGTTAATTGTTCGTCCAGGAGACTTTTTGTCTCCTCCCCTTCTTCAGTTCTTGTTTGGACTCCACATGGCATAGTACATGGCGTTACATCGCAATAAAATTAGTTTAATGTGTTACTTTAAAAAGGATGTTTTCGTCCGATGAAAGGTTGTGTTCACTGCTACTCTGCCCTTTTACCCGGGAAAAGGTTTTTTCAGTTCGGCACAGGTTGTATAGTTAATGTTTTGGGCAGGTTAGGGTTTTTGGTTTTGTGCGAGAAAACCCGCCCCGACACACCACGGGGTCTGGTTTCTGTGTGGGGTTTTTTTTTGTGATTTATACATTTAATTTATAATTTACTTATATTTATATTTTTGAATTTGGGCCCCATGCAGCATATTCAATTTCTTATAATATTAGAAATCAGTTTTTGAGCTGGAATTGTAAATTTAAAATTAAATTTAAACAAAGATAAGAAACAAAAAAGCAAAGAAGAATTTATTTTCACTATTTATTTGTGGTCATTGTTTTTTTTATTTGTTTAAAAAGTTAATTTTTCTTTTTAGTTCTATTTATTTTTGCTATTCTCTTTTATTGTTCTTATTTTTTGATTATGATATAATCAATGTATTTCAATGATATTTTTTTCCCCAGATTTTCTGGGTTGCCATAAGGCAGCGTTTGGGGATTTTGGCCGCTCCTTTAACTGTGCAAAATTTTTCAAACGTCCCTTTTGGGGGTTGGGGTTTCCTGTCTACAGAAGAGGATTAAACTTTAAAAACTCTTCCCCGCATCTTAACTAAAACAGGCGGCTTCTAAGTAGGGGCATCAACAAAAAAGATCACAACTGTTATTACCCTAACAAAACTACGCCCTAATATTTCAAAAGCCCCCCTATTTGACAACTTAGAGATGTCCTACATTGGGGCCTATTATCTTAGGGGCCCATTTTAAAGGGAAAAATTTTTACCTCATTCTCTCCAATTCCAGTTTTTTTCCATTCCGATTTGGGCCCTTTCATGCTTTTATTTTTTTTTTTAAAAGGATCTAAAAAACGCAAATTTGATGACGCCTTCGTCGGCTGGGTCGACTGCTTTTGAGCATTCTTCAAAGTGATGTGCACTATCGAAAAGGGATCTCTACACCTTGTTTCCCCGCTGGCAATTTCCGACAGACATTTCCGGGCACTGTTTTTTGACCCTTTTTTGGGACTATTAAATTTTATGGTGTTACTTTCAACTGTCCGCAAATCTTGGTCTATCTTGTATACGGGGACTGAAAACCTTAGTGTTTGTGCCCTTTAAAACCCCAATAACTAACTATAAAAATTGTCCTTTATTTAGGATGCAGCGAGCTTCATTTTACCATCTATGGGGCCCAAATTTGACGAACGAAGCCCTCAAACCCCACTGGTAGCTATTTGGGTTAGAAAATCCCTTGTTTAATGTCTTTAAAAAATTTTTTTCTACAGGTTGCTTGCTTTCTTTCTCTTGTGTTGTTTTCCACGGCCCGGTTTAAAAAAATACCATAACTTTTTGAAAAGTTTTTAACTACAGGTACCAGGGATGGAAATTATTGAGATTGTGGTCACCATCACAGGTTCTTTAAAGGATTTCCACTTCTTCGCAATTGTGAAGCCCAAACTTCGAATTTGGGTTTTGCTTACACATAAGCTAATTTCCCCTTCAGAAGACTTTGTTTTTCATCGTTTTCTTTGGATTTTTGAACTTTCTAGTGGATATAAGGGTTTTTTTTCAATTCTTCCACATTTCGAGGGGTATCTAATTCAGTACCTCAGAGCTTGAACTCGTTAAAGGGTACAATAAAAAATGTTTTAAAAGGTTCTTTCCTGGGAAATTTGTTGCTTGAACAATTTGGTATGGAGATTTTTCCGCCGCTTTTCATAAGGCCGTAATGTTAGGTATTTTCGAATGCCTCTTCTCTCTCCCACCTGTTGGGATGTTTATGAACGAAATCTCTAGTAGATTCGTTTTTCCGTGCTTTTTAAATGGTTTTAAAATGGTGGGGGACACTCCTTGGTGGACAGGACTGTCAGGAATGGTACGCTATTTTTCCGCAAACAGGGTTTCTGAAATTGAGCTTTGCTCCTGTCATCCTACATTGCTCGAAATATCTTCCTAAGGTGGGGGGGTTCAGGGAAAGTCTTCGCGATAAACCAGTCGTTACTAGGGTTTTTGAACGCCCCTGCCCTTTTTTTTTCCCAAGCCCTTTTCCGGCTCTCGTGAACACGGCCCATCGACGTGCCACCCAAAAAGCAAAAAACAAAACTGGTACGTACGGGTTATATTTGAAGGGTGTGTTGGGCCCACTTTCTGGGTTAAACCCCCCCTCCAAAAGGAGCTTGACCTTCTAACGACGATAGATAGGTTACATTGTCGAAATGTTGGAGCAACTCCCCTAAAAAAATGCGGGCTCTGCCGGGTTTGATACCAGATTTCGTTGCACTGCCTCGCGTCCGCACAAACGTACCGCCATGTCCTTTTCATTACCACTCCATGGGGTTTAGTAGGGACTACTCGCGCGCTAAAGAACCCCCTTCCAAAATATCCCCAGTGTTCTTCCCCGGCTGCCCTGTATGCAAAGGGGGGCCGGGTTTAAATTTTTCGAAAAAATTTTCGTCTCTTCGGGACACGTTTTTCATGTTTTGAAAAAAGTTTTTTTTAACCGGGTCAGGTAGAAATACTCTCGATACTCTAGCAAGAGGTCGATCAGCTGATGTTTTTGCTCCCCGTGACTTTTCTTGCTTCCCCTATTGCCCCAATTTTTCCTCCCTGGCTGATCAGGGGCCTGCATACTAACCCCTCTTTTTAAGGACGTACTGATGCCTTCTCCCGGGTGGTCCCCGTGTACGGTAATTTTTCGCCCCACGTGAAGTTTATATTCCCGTGGCCTCCCCGTGCATGTTGACTAAAGACGAGACCACTTACAAAATTCTATACAAAACCGATAAGTTAAAAGTCACAATTCATGTAAAAAAGCACTGTCAATACCTGACATAAAGACACCTTGTGGCTAATTTTGCCCCGCACCGGGCCCGTCACCCCTTGTCCCCCCCCGTCCCCCACGCCATCCTTTTCGATTACCCAAATTCATAATATGAGATGTTAAACATATCCAAAAAAAAAAACCGAATTTGGGCCCGAGAAAAAAAGAAGAAAAGAAAACCAAAAACTTGCTAAAAAATGCTTTCAAGCACGCATTATTACCAAATTGTATGTTTTTTTATTTTGTGTAGGGGAAAAAACAAAAACCCCAAATCCCAACTTTGGGGGGGCAAGAAAGGTTTTGAGGGGGGGCCAAGGGCCCGCCCTTGCCCCCCCCCCCCCCCCTATGCCGCCCCTGGGTGAAAAACTATTTTTGAAGTTTTAGTCATTGGGGTTTTTGGGCACACAAAAGTAAAATTATCATGCCCCCTCGAATTTTCTGAAACTAATAAAAAATTTTTAAAATGAAACTAGCAGGAGAGGTAGTAAGAAAGAATTTCTGAAGTGCAAGTCAGGGAAGATGATTCCATACGGAAATATTGGAAGTGGAATGGCCCAAGTTACAGATTCAATATTTTTCCTTAAAAATATTTTTAAAAAAAATAACTGCTCCAAAAGTCATAAATCCAGTGGACCAGTTAAGTTTTTTAACATTGTAAACACGTAACAGTGGAATCCCCCTATAGAGATCACAGGTAAGGGTTGCTATAATTTGCTTTAGATGAACTTTTTTCCTTCTTCGACATGTATGCGGATCTGATTGACATCCATTGTTTCTGCACTGCCCTTTAGCTCCTTCCGCATTGATTTCCCCCACCGGTCTTCGTCCCATGCACAGCTCGATTTTTCTGCAAAAAATTTTTTTGGGGAGCGTAGTGAAGGTTTGGGGAAGGCTCATTTTTAAATACCCATAGAAAATACTGCAGTAAGATGTTTTTTTTTTTATTTGGTGTTTTACACGAGTGGGAATGCAAGAAAGTTGCAATTAAAACTCTTTCTCGTACAAAACTATTTTTCAATCAAGCCTTTCCCAAGTCTCTAAAATGGAAAATTGGCGAAGCTAAGAATAAATTTGTATCATTTAAAGCTCCAAATTTTGAAACCCTTTCGTGAAAAAAAACTGTTTTAAAAAAGCAAAACGCAGCAAAAAATATTGCTTTTATAATATTTATTTTTGAAGAACAAGTTTTCGGTTTGTTAGATTTTTTGCTGGGGTGGTCGGGGTTGCGGGGGTTTCGGTTGGGGCTTAGCCCAAGGGAGTTTCCCGGCCTTTTTTTGGGTTTCGCTGGCTTTTTTTTTGAAGCCTACCGGTTTCCCCTTTTTGGCTTGTCTTTGGGGTCTTGAATTCTTGACGCACATACTAGTTGCGCCTCCGATCTAATCTCTAGGTCCCTTTGGTGTCAGTCTGCAGTCTTCCACACCTTTTTGGGAATGTTTTTGACAAAAAAAAAAACATAAAAATTAGGAAACTGATGCTCACCCCAAATTTCTAATTTTTTAAGCCAAATTTCAGACCATATTTACGATACTGTACATAATTAAATAAAAAATTAAATAAAAGGCACTACCTTAAAAGATTAAACCCCAAAATTATTTTTTTTTTTGCATTCTATAGCCAAAATTTAATTGAAAAGACCCATGATACAAAGTGGTGCGTGCGCGTGTTTCACTGTCGGTCTCTCGAGCTACTTTTGTTGCAACCCGTACAGCCCCTACCCGTTAGCTAGCTAGCTGAGCGAGCTCATAAATTATCACAACCTTTTTTAGATTTTCCGTTCACAGTTGTCATTGTAAACGGTCCCGCGTGTTTTTTTATACTCTAACACCTAAAAGAGAATACGGGGCCCTTATGTTTTTTTTGCCCTTAAACCCCAATAAATAACTAATATTATATTAAGTTTAAAAAAACGACATATTGAGTGAAATATTACAAATCTCGATGACTTCACTGAGTTGTAATAGATAATCTTTGCTGTACGTGCTCTGGGGATCAGGTTTTTAAAACCCATTAAAACCCATAAATGTCTTCAAAGCACTCTCGTGTAAAAAATTGTTAATATGAGTAAAAATAATCGCTATGGGCTGCGACGGGTGATTTCACCTTTATCTTGCAAATGCAATAATTAGTAGTAGATTTATTTATTTTTTCAAATTGCTATTTTACATACAAAAAACATATTTAAAACACTTTTATGGAAAAACTCTATTTTTTTATATAAAATAACAAAGTTTTGGGAAAAGACAAAAATTTTCGCTTCCCGGTTCTTTTTAAAAAATAAAAAAAATACCCTCAAAAATATACAAAACAAAAAAAGAAATAGCCCAAAGGGCGATTTAAAATTTAAAAATTTCACACATGGAAGTTGACAAAACAAAGGGAAAAACAAAAGAAAAATCTATTTCTTAGTTTCACTAAAGGAATCCACATTGGGGAAAAAAGGTAAATCGGCTGGCTTAACATGTTTTTTGATTTGTTGTTTTTTTTTAAAGGAAGAGGGCCCAAAAATCGAGTGGATATGGTCAAAAAGGCGTCTGGAGCATTTTAAAAGTTCAAAAAGGTGTCAGATTGTCGGTACCTTTGCTCTACACGCTATGCGGCCCTTGTCCCCTCCTTGAGTCTTTCTTTATCGAAAGGCCAACGTAGGTCCTTGAGACAAGACGGCGAGGCAGCAACACCGGGATGGGCAGCTAAAGCTCCCCCAAACACCCGGCGTCGGAGAGTAAATGGGACAAAGGGCGTCTATGCGTGGGTGTTTTCCAATTCGTAAAGGGCTGGTCAACAAAGGGTCCGACGTTTCAGTTTTGAGTGCAGTGTCAGAAAGGAAAACGTTGGAGTTCGGGTGTTCACTTGGGCTTTTTGCAATTGTCTCATTACTCACAGGGGCCGAGATCGCTTCCACCCCGGACGAGCACGGCAAAGACTTTTCCGTACGGGAACATCCGAATGTCCCGTTGAAAAAGGCCCAAAATGTCAAGGGAACGAAATTGCCCCCGGTGAAAAATTTTCAGACTTTTTCTTGAAAGCAAAAAATCAAAGGCTTGTGGTCGGGGGTGATTGCAACGTCCGGCCCACCATATGACGGGGAAGTACCGGATTGTCGAGATGCGAGGAGCTCACGGTCGTTGCGCCAAATTCGTTGCGCCCTATTCAGCTTTCGCAGAAAAAAACCCAGTGGTGGGCCAAACCCAAACCCGTTTTCCCCGGTGAAAAGCACTCCAAAACCTGTAAAGGACAGCGCGATTTCAAGCTCTGCTCTAGAGTCAGGGGGCGCAAAAATGTGCTGCTTGTGAGAGACTACGCTTACACTTATCAAACGTGTTCAACAGCTCTGGCGTCCGCCGTTATTATTATATAAAATATATTATGTATATTGTTTTTACGTAGGTTTTCTCGGATGTAATGTGACATAATGAATTCTTTCGAGTTTCCGAGTTAAAATAAGTTTTATTACCAACGTTTCGGGCAGATCTCCCTGCCCATTACCAAGGTAACGACATACAAATTAAAAAACAAAGTAAACAAACAAGACAATAACAAAAAATATTAAAGACAAAACAAGTCACAGCAACTGGTAAGCATTACAATACAGATCTTTGCGTTGACCTTAATAGGCGTTTGGCAGGTGGAGCTTCAGGTGGCTTCTCCCTTGGTCAACCGACTCGCGTGCTCGAGACCGGGCGAAAATTCGTCCCCTTATATAGCCGGATTTAGATGCTGAGATGCAACGAACCACCAACTGGTCGCACCGCACTTGTCTTTTCCGTCCGGCGGGAGTCGTGCCCGTGTAAACAACGAGTACATATGCATGTGGTACAATGTACACCCTTCCGTTATGATACGGGCGCGTAATAAATTGAGAATCTTGTCAAAAGGAGGGCGTTGGCTCTAATCAAACAGTTGTTTGCTGCTCAGATAATTGTAACAAGATAAGGAAAGGCCAGCCTTTGCAGTACTACACTCCTGTAAAAAACGCGCAGATTTGTACAAAAATAGCTTTGATGTTGGAACATTTTTCTCGGGGGCAAGTCCTCCGAACCTCCCCTTTTTCCCTTTGGATTTGCAAGTGCTTCAATTTGCCCGTTTTCTATGTCGACGTCTTGATCGTCGTCGAAGTCGTCGAGGTGTTCGGTGTAATAAACGAGGTTGTCGTATAAATCGTCGTTGTTGTGGTCGTCGTCGGGGTGGTTGTTGGGGTGGTCGTCATTGTGGTCGTTGGGATGGTCGTCATTGTGGTCGTTGGGAAGGTCGTCATTGTCGTCGGGGTGGTTGTTGGGGTGGTCGTCGGCACTGTCCACTTCCTGCATTTTTAAGTTTAGTTAAGTTACAAAAAAAAATAGCGCTGGAGATACAATAAGATAAAAATTTATTTTCTGGACACTGTAATACATGTAATTTTAACAAAGACAATCAAAAAGATTGTGTAGCCTGATGAATACAAATGACAATAATACAATTTACATAGCACAACAACATAAAACATACAAATTCAACACAATATTATGCACATGCATAAACAAAACAATACATACTACCTACACACATAAATGGTTACAAGGTCTGTAATCGAAAACAAAAACAAAACAAAATTTTAAAAATTAAACATGAAGTTTTGAAAGTCAAGACTGGGTAGCCCCAAGCCCCAAACCACCCACTTTTTCATTCATTTAAAATCCTGATCTTGAAAAAACTCCTCCATAGAGTAATAAGCTTTGTTGGTTAATAATTTTGTTACTTTATTTCGAAATGTGATTAAGTTCTTACCATTGGTTATCTGTTTCGGCAATTTATTAAATAGTTTATAATTAATATACATAGAGTTGTTTTGTGTCAGCTTCGTTCTATACTGGGTAAAATGAATCTCACCATTTCGACGAGTTTTATGATGGAGTACATCATGGTTTAAGACAGGTTTATTTGAATGTTCAACACTTTTTACAAGAGAGGTTGCTTCCAAAATATACAGGGAATAAAGAGTTAATATTTTATGTTTAATGAACAGTGGCTTGCAGTGTGCCTTCATGTAACTAGATGACTTTTAAGGCCGCACATGTTTCTCATTGCCCTTTTCTGCCGTTTAAATAAAGTAATTACATTTACTGAATGACCCCAAAATTCAATGCCATAACGTATGTGGGATTCAAAGTTGGAATGATGAATGAGATGAATGGAATGAGATACAAGCAAAATAATTAATCCGTCCACCACATTTGTTATATAATTTCATTCATCTAAATGATATCGTCTTTGAGACGAATGAAACTGAATAAAGTTGGTTTTATTAGAAGTAAATACCAATTTATTGTTTTGATACCAATCTCTTGCCTTTGCTATTCTACTTTCTGCATTAGTTTTAAGTACACTGTTTGATGAGCATTTAACAAGCAAGCTGCCGTCATTAGCAAATAGCTCCGAATCATCAATGACCACGACGTAGGGGGAACCCCTGCCCTCCCCACACACTTATGGCTGGTTCTGACCAGTACAGGCCTGTCCACCCCTTGTCCACCCGCGTCATCCTTTACGTCTCTCCCTTCGTCTCGATTAGCCAAGTTGCATAAATATGTGACGTTAAGCAATATCCAATCGAATCTATAACCTCACTTTTCAAAACATATTATATTTACTAAAAACCACAGCCTACTCTCAGTGATTCCAACTTCAATATGCAATACAGTAGGCAGTGAAATCGTGAGATGGGCCATTTGAAATGTCACCTCAGATTTTCAATGCGCTGATGTATAGACCCTGTTTCTTTACTTCGATAGACCATTTCTACCGCATCGATACGACCTCGCTGCCCTGTACCTTTTGATAGTACACACAGCGCAACGGCAGCCTTGTTCGCACTCGCAGTTGGTTTGTCGCAGTTGGTTGGTTGTTCTTGTCACAGTCGGCCGTGTTTTGTCTCCGCTCTTCGTTCAATTTTAACATAACACTTATGGATATATCTTTGGGTTGTAGATTTTTGGACGTAACCAGCTGGAAAACGTAATGAAAGGGAACGTTTTTGCGGTATCTGTATTCAAATTCCGAACTATTTGAATCCTTGTTACAACACTTCCATCTTGAATTAGATTTGAAATCTCAATAAGCGTCAATTTATTAAATGACGATATAGTCTTAATGATAATAATTGTTCTATTATTCGAACTCGAAATATTTGAATGTTTGATTGCTGTATCACGAATCGTTTTGTATTCGATTGGAAATATACATCTGTTGTTAGCACACTAGTAAACCTAATAACTCTAACTATAGTAGGTTATTTTACAGTGCAATAGCTTGAATAACAATATCAAAAGCATTCATCAAAATGGTATCAAAATACAAAAAAATAAATGGTAAAATGGTATATGGTATGTGGTGGGTTGTGGTGGAATATATATATATTATATCGCAGACTTTCACGGATTGAATATGCACACATTGTATTTTCGGGTAGTCCGTGTGGTTTTATTTTTATTTATTCCAACGTTTCGGGTAGTTCTCCCTGCCCATCTTCAAGGAAATTAAAAAAAAAAAAAAACAATATAAAAAACAAACAAAACCGTACTTCATAACAAACACTGCAACTAGATACATAGACAAAAACTAAATAGCTTAGAAAACATAGGTAGGGCCTACTCATGACAAATAATACAACCGTGTGAAGCCATCAACATTATCCTATTACTGTTTATTTATACTGTTTATTACTCATCGTCCGAGTAGATGGCTCAAGGGGTCCACACGGACTACCCGAAAATACAATGTGTGCATATATATATATATATATATATATATATATGAAATTACATCTTTTATTGAAATACTACAATTTGTGCATCCAGCATTGTTAAACAGATAGGTACCTACTGTTGCTGTTGGAGGCTTTTGTAATGTTTACAGAACTTGTTGTAAGCAATCGAGGCACTGTAGCTAGGGTTCTCGTTGACTTGCAACAGTTCCCTCATTAGGAAAGTCAGGAACCCATCGTAAAACGATGGGTAAGATCTATCAACTACGTAGTAAGAGGCCAATAATAATGATATGGCCTTTTAGCCACAACTGCAAGTACTGTATGAAAACTTACTACTGTTGTGGGGTCTGCAGGGTCCCGGGTGATGGTGGGGGGTTGGGGGCGTATTCCTTGCCCTGCGGGGGACTGGGAGGGAATGTGGCACTTCTCCTGTAAGAAAAGAATGAAATAAGCTCAAGGACACATTAACAATAACCTACCTTGGTAGGTTTAAGATTAATGATGAATGCAACTACAAGTTCTGTCTTTAAGCCTTAACATTGAATTATTCAAACTATCGTGTAATATAAATGTACAGTCCTGTTCCCTCCTCGACCGCCTTGATGCGGTGGGTTTTGCTGAAACCGGGGCGCTGGCGCCTGCTGAAAATGCGGTGGGTTTTGCTGGAACCCGGGTGCTGGCTGGCGGGGATAGAACATCGATTGCATTTGGTGCGTCTGTTGGCGGGCATGCGCAACCGGCCTGCGGATGGGTTCTTGCACTGGAAGGGGAACCTCTGCAGTACGGGCCTGTTTTGCCTCCCCAACCTTTTCGATGCTGACGCCGCCGCCGCTGCTGCTGCCGCTGCCGCCGCCACTTCCTCCTGCGTGCTTCCTTTTTGTAGTACCTTTAACTTTAGATGCATTTGTGGTAGTTGTGCATTTGCAGATTTGTTGTAAAATGTTCCAAAAACCAAAAACCGACGAAATATAATAGATGTATATACACTATGATAACTTACATGAAGATATAAAAAAATAGCATTACAAGTGCATCATTTTTTAATTTTTTTGTTTATTTTTCATTTTTTATCTACTCCTCTTTCGCAAGATAGTCAGTCATTGTAGTAGCGCCTAGCTCCTCGGCGCATGCCGCGAGTATGTCCCTGCCGAGGGTGGTTCGCAGCACGGCCTCAATTGACTTGGTTATCTTGTCGATGCGATGCCTGTCCGTGATTCCTTGCGGCACAAACTCGTATACAATTGCACGGATTTGAGCGATCTTGAGTGGCGACAGGTCCACGACGACGCCGAACAGGCGCTCGGCCAACGCCACAAAGAAGACCAGGTTGTAAATAGGCCAACACTTCACCCGGTGACTGAGCCCCGGAGGAAATCGGTTGGAGAATGTAATGGCCGCGGCCTCGGAGTCTCGGTCGACCGTGAGGTCGACACAGCCGAAATCTTTCCTGTAGAAATAAGGTAAAGAAAACAGATAAAAATTATTAAAATAGACACGTGGAAAAGAAACCCCCCAAAAACCACCCATCAGGAAAGTTTTAGTAAAATCCCAAAAAATACCACTTGGAACATTTTCCAAGATAATTATCTTTTCATTACAAGTGTCCTATAAGGAGTAGCCTACCATTTACATCCAATAGCTAATTTGAATATAAAAGTAGGCTCGAATACCTTTCCAAAACGCCCTAGCACGTTGAAATCGTGCCCAAAACAACATGCCCAAAAAATTGAATAGTCGTAGCAGTAGTTCCCCACGCTGCCAATAGATAGCGCGAAACGCGCGCAATTTGAATGTGTTTAAATTCCATCATATATCCTAGGCCGTGGAAGGCGCCACATAAGTCGCAGCTCGATAAACGATGCCATTTTGGAAAGGGGGAAACCTTATCTATACGAGAAAGTCAAAACGAGCAATATCTGTCTGACCCCTGCAAGGGTGCCAAACTGGGCCGATAAAGAACGAACATCGTTAAATACATTTAATTGAGACAAATTTACAATCATATCAATTAAGAAGAGAACAATCGTTATAATAAAATACAACAGTTTAAAAAGTGCCAAATCGAGTGTAATTAGGTGCAATTTTTTTCCGCCTACGGCAAAAGGGCCTTCGGCGAATTTTTAACATTTTTACAATGACGTAAGTATTTTCAGTGTAGGCAGGTGTTTTCTTACTAATACGTAGCAACATATTTTTAAAATACTTATATTAGTATATATATATTTACAAGGCATACAGCTGGTTTTTTAATGACAGTGAGCAATTTGTTGTAAAAATAGTATTTTTAAAATTTATACAATAAACAAAAAAAACATGTTTTGGTATGAAATGCACATGCCCTAGAACCATAATTCTATTATTACTCAAATTATTAAGATAACGTTCTAGTGCGACAAAACTAATTGAGAGGACCTACTGATAGGACCTTCTCTCTTTTTCATCGTTTTTTAGATGGGATAAGGTATGAATTGCTCCCGGGAACCCAACTCGCCTTCAGACAGCATCTGGACGATGTCCGTGGTGGGCCATGAGCCAGCAAAAAAGCGCTGGTCAGCGCACAAAAAGCCACTGGATGTGGCTCTGTGTGTCCCCTGACCGGCGTTTAGTGGCAGGCTGAGGTCTCACTTCGGATGGATATTGCTCAGGACTGTAGTCAAGTTGGGTTCCCGAAATTATTCATTGCCTTGCTTATGGAAATGATATCATATTTATCGTTTCGACACGAAATTTATGAAATACATGACAATATTTATTTAGTGTGTGCAAGAAATGCACAAGCCCTAGAACCATAATAATATTATTACTCAAATTATTAAGATAACGTTCTAGTGCGAGTCGTTTCTTACATAATAAATTTATTCAATACCAAATACGCCCGATTGAAAGTGAACAACCTTTCGACATTTTTTATATTGGTTAAGGTGTTGACTGCTCCCGGGAACACAACTCAACGAGTGCACGGTCAGGGTAATACATGTATCGAGATCGAAGCCTCCCTTGAAACGCTAGGCAGCGTGGACACGGACACCGGATGTGGCTATGTCCATCTCCTGCCTAGCATTTAAATGAAGACCCTGATCTCACTACACATATTACTCGGACCGTGCGCTTGATGAGTTCTGTACAATAGGATTTTTAAAAAAAAACGTGCCATTATACAAGAGAATACGGGCACTGATAACCTTAGTGTTGTGTGCCCTTAAACCCTAATAACTAACTAACTAACTAACTGTTCCCAGAATGGGTAGTTACCTCGCTTATGGAAAGGATAACATATTGTATCCTTTCGACATGACATTTATAAGACAAAGAGTCCCTTGTCGTGGTCCCCTTCGTTTAGCATGCTGGCAATGCCGAAACGAGTGTCCCTTATAAGCAATTGATAGGCATCGGCATGCAACTGTTGCGCATCGTTGTGGCGGGAGAACTGCACCAGGTGGGAGATTGGATCGTACATGGCCGGATTAGTGTTATTGTATCCGGTGGAAGCTTACTAACCGATTCATCTGGCGTTTCTTACCGGGTTGCGTCTCTTCTCTCTCAAGATTGGTTTAATAGCGGGCCCTAACTTCCGCGTCGGTTGCCCACTTGGACGTGGGATGGGCTAGCTTACCGCAGGCTTCCTCCTCGGCGGGTATCAAGACCCGTCCCCTACAGATCGCGACTACGGCCAGGATCAGCCGACCGGTGGGCGAGTCGAAATCTTGGCCACCGACAAGTGCCCTCTGTTTGGTGTTAAGAATCATTTTGCAAAGGAAGCGGGAGCTTATGGCCCTGGCCCTGAAAGCTCCTTGACCATCACGGTCGTTATTTACCGCGTTCTCCACGGCAAACTGGCTCGTCGTCAGCCGATGGACGGTGTATAGGTGGTTTGCGTAGCTGTCGGCAACGCATTCCGTAGCGCACAGCCCGCACGTCCTTGTCCGGCGGTATATATCGAACGAACGTTTCTTAATTTTTTTAGCGGCGTCCTCGTCTTGGGACTTACGGGTTACGTTTGAAGTCGACTCGTTCGACAAGAGCCATTGCGGCCTCCGCAGGGTGGGTCCGAAGACGGTTAGTCAACCAGCCCGGGCTGCTGCGGGCGGGAGGGGATCGATCGCAGCGAGTCTGCTGTAGCCTGCTATTTGTTTATCGAGGGACTGCACTGCCCACTTTTTCGGAACGTATCCGAACTCGTCGTCGACCTGTCTGAATAAGTGACGGATGACGCAATCGCTTCGGACAGGGGCTTTGTAAATTTCGAGGTCGCCGCGGGATTCGTATACCCGATAGGGTTGGGCATGGTTGGAGACAACCATGCTCTGGCCGTTTCGCCAAGGGGGGCCTTACTCGTTGAGGCAATAGCTATAGTTCCGCTTAGCCGACTGAAGTTAGCTTTACAAAGACTTTTGAATTGGTAACATGCGAGGACAGTCTTAATATTGTCGTGAATCACGCATCGCTCTCGAGCACGGGCGAAAGTTTGCGGGGTCGCCGCTCCATTCGTGGTCCCGCGTAGGGTTTCGGGCAGTTTGGGAGACAATCAGCTCTGGTCGTCGTCAAGGGGGGCCCTTCCTTTGACTACCTCAGTCCGCTGCCGACGACAAGCGACAACACGACTTGATTGGTGACAGAGGGAGACAGACCTAACATTGTGGAACCCACTCCGCCCTCCCCATATTGTAGCTGCGTCGCCGAGGCTGCCACCGTCTGCGCCTCCGGGTCGCCCTTACGCCCTCCTCCTGGCCTTCCGCGCGTGCCACCTCATCCACTCGCCTGGCGCCTAGCTCCTCGGCGCATGCCGCGAGTATGTCCCTGCCGAGGGTGGTTCGCAGCACGGCCGTATATACATACCCTACTTCTGAGAACTTGATAGCCTACAAACGCCTGAAGTCCAAGGTCCGATACATCAATAAACAAAGTAAGAAGAATTCGCTGAGGGGCCACTGCCATCAACACAATTTGAAAGACATCAATGCACCTTGCGTCCAGCTTCGATATGACCTCGCCGCCCCGCACCTTTTGACTACTACCTAGTACCTACACTCACAGCGGAGAGCCTCTCCTCGCAGTCGGTCTGTTGTTCTTGTCTCGTGTGGACGTGTGTTGTCCGCGCTCTTCTCTCTGGTCTCATTGGGCCTCCTCAGTACACGGTGTTAGCTTTTGTTGCTGCTGTATGTGTTGCTGTTCAAGTCTTTGCTGTTTTCTCATTCTCATTCATAATTTTGTTAATGTTTGTCCTCTCCAGAAGGTTGTCTGTTCTGTCTAGACTAGAAGGTTTTGTTCTCTCTTTATTCTGTCCTGCTTCATCATCTCAGTGTTGTACTCCGTCTGTTCCGTCCGTGCAGCCTGAAGAGTTGATGTTCAGAAAGTACTAGGTTCTGTTTAATGTGAGATTAGAGCCTTGACACGGTTTATATGCTGTGCTTTTTTCCACTCTTAGCTTCGCTCTTGTTTGGCCTCCACAGGACATGGCTTTGGCTTCTGTTTCTGCTGAATGTGTTCAGCTAGATGTCTGTTACCTTTAAGAGAATGTCTGTTCTGTCGAGACTGAAAGGTTTTGTTGCTACTCAGTAAAGCGTCCTTTGATCTCAGTGTTGTTCTCCGTTTATTCCGTCCGCACAGGTTGTGCAGTTTATCTCTAGTCGGTTTTAGCTTCTGTGTGTGTGTCGTGTGTCGTGACGAGTGACGAATAGGGTCCTTTATAGTTACTAGTAATATCAGTCCGAATGTTAGCACACCACTGCTTGTCTGCGGCGCCCTAACGGGCACCTATCATTATTGTATGTGAACAAACAACGGTCAATCGGTCATTACAAGTTTTCTGCATACTGACCCCCACCAATTTTCATATGTATAGCTTTGCATTGTTTAGTTTGTTTACGTCCCGAACAACCTATGGGGTGGCTTGTTCTTAGTTTCGATTCATTTGCTTCATTGTTGTGGTCGTCGATCGAGTGTTGCTATTATAGTAGCCTAAACATTCTCGCAAATGACGTCTTTTTATTTCCCTGTGTCCATATCTACTGTTTGTGTCGACTGTCGGGACATGTGTTTTATTTATGACCATTGCTATGACTCAGCGGTCAACGTCGCGTTGCATGCGCAGTGCAGACGCGAGAGACTATACAGTATACATCAAAGACATCGCGAATGGATCACCAATTGCGCGGTGTGGGGCAGGGGGGGTACCCACTCCATGACCTGCTCAATGGAAGTGCGTAACGTGACAAGCAAAGCGGAGAAGAAAGTTTGGCTGTGTTTGTTTGATTGTTTGCTTTTTACCAGTCTTACTCCGATCGTGATGAATCGTGGTGAATCCCGAGCGGGGACAATTTTACGATTGTAAATGTATCTATATTATGTGGAAGTTATTAGGGTTCGGGCATATGTACGAGTTCATAGAATATAGATTATTATATATTATAGATAGTATTTCACCTATGTTTATCATTACCAATGTGCAAGAATTAAATAAAAAACTTATCCAACGATAGCCACACCTAATTGCAAAGAATTAGCCTTAAAATTAATTACGGGACATAGTCCACGAGCAATTTTTTGAAAATGCGTATTTTTGAAGTGGTTATTATGTGTCTACAAAAATGAATAGATGAATTAATTTTTTTGCTTAAACCTAGATGATTTGAAGAATATAATATTTAAGCCCCCCTGGATATGCCACTGGGCTTAATTAATCAGGAGGTGGATTTGCTTATTTATCCAATGAATGATTGCCAAAATTAAATGAATAAATAATATATAAAATGGTATTTCCGTAACTAACGCAATAAACATCCACAATTGAATGATAAAATGAATACTTACAAAGCATTTTATATTTATCGGGTTGTTTCGTAGCGGCGGTAGTGATATCTTTCTGTCGACGTTTCGAAGACCATGTTATCTTCTTCTTCAGGACTTGAAATATGATATATGAAGTTTGTGAAATTCCTCTTGTTTCTTGTTATTGTTTTTTTCTATTGTTACTATTAAAGTTTTTTGATTGGTTAACCAAGAGGAAGATGTCTGGGGTGGAAGACTACGAAATAGGAAAGTTGTCTAGCAAATGATAATCTGACAGTGAATTTAGGAAGCTTATTTAGGTTAACCAATCAAAAAACTTTAATAGTAACAATAGAAAAAAACAATAACAAGAAACAAGAGGAATTTCACAAACTTCATATATCATATTTCAAGTCCTGAAGAAGAAGATAACATGGTCTTCGAAACGTCGACAGAAAGATATCACTACCGCCCGTACGAAACAACCCGATAAATATAAAATGTCATCAACGGGTAGCGAGACATTTAAAAGTTTTAACTTACAAAGCAATTTATACATACACCACTTTGTTCAAATGCAGTTACCAGCTATCTCTTGAGGTCTTTCCTCAACGTATTTTACATTATATATGCCGGTACGGCGGTACTGGTACCGGGTACCTATTACGGACGTGGGTTTGAATCCACTACGTTTTTAGTCAGGAAATTTTATAAATCTTTCTTCATTCACAGCAAACAATAATTCTATTTTGATATTTCCTGATAATGTACATGATCAGCTTTTACCTTTAATATAATCAATGAGTTTGAACAAAATACGGTTTGATGTAATTAACTCAGCCACCCTACTCTCCTAGAACTAGCATCATCTTGTTCTAACTCGTTCGACGAGTGAGCCCGAGCCGAGTAGCTGCATGTGTGAACGATCTGGCGCTACGCTGACTGAGACGCACGCTTTCGGAGCTTCTGCAGTACATTGTGTAGTCACAGCCACACGAGGCAACTGCGACCGTGTATTGGACGGCTCATTTTCGAATATTTTGAGTGACACTTGTAAAGTCCCACCTCCAGGGCCTCTCTTTAGCTTCTCCTTCCACCAACGTAGGCCACTATACCGAGGTCCTGTCCCACCTTAAGTTAAGTCATTATCTCGGTTTAGTACGCCGAGAAACTTTGTTTTGCATGTATCACATGCAGCTAAAGTTAGTTTCATCCAGACATAGGTTTTAATGAAGTCTTGGATGAAGTTCCAGATCCCGGAAGGCGGGCAGCAGCACTCTCGGACATTCTCAAAATTTTCGTGATACCTGCCGATGCAAACATTATGTGAAATGTCCTTATAAGGTTTTACATGTGTTGGGCGCAAGTAGGCAAATTTACTACGGCCTATCTTGTTGGTAGGGTACTTCTCAACAAACATGCATACATGCCTCTTTGATAGTGAAGAGCAAGTGGTTTAATAGGGAATATTCCACTTGATATTTTATATTTTATTTTAATTCTTATTTATGTCTTAATAGTCACTGCACTTTTTTTTATTTAAAAAAAAATGTTTTTTGTGTAATTGAAACAATAAGTAAATTGGACCCCCAATTTGCGCGCCAAAAACGAGCGTGCGCCGTCTTTGGACGGCACTACATCATAACTGTGTTGAGTCAAGGCCAATTGGAAACTAAATGTACGTATGTTTGTACATATTTACATACAGACGGCGGTACTCGCCCATCCGCTCAACACAAACAACTCCACAGGGATGTACATTTTCACCGTCTTTTGTTTTTCTTTTTTCGTATGTGACATGAGATTTCGCGAGATCATTGAGATAAAGAATAATGAGCATTTTGTCTTGAATTTTTGCATAACCTAGGACTATCATGGTATTCTTTATCTACAATAGGCTTTAATTAGTCATCAAAGTAAGGTTTTTGTGCGGGATGTGTGTCAACACATGAACGTGCAGGCCTAGGGTTGGCAAGTTAAGCGTAGGGCTTGTCAAGTGAGTAATTTCAGTATTCACATACCAATGCCTATATCCTACAGGAACGATTGGCCTAGACTGTTGTATTATAAATAATTTTCTACGTCTAGGCCTAGACCTAGGACTGTTTCAGTTTTGTTTTTTGATTGCAATGTCAACTTTTCTCGTTTTCCGGCTAGGCGTTAAATGTAAAATGTCCGCCATCTGTTCACATTACTGTAGGCTACGCTAGGCGCTGCTTTGTTTAAAACACCGCCGTCTTGATGTATATCTCGATCCTACTATAATACTATTCCAACATCTTTGGTCTGGATGTATGTTTATCCAGACGGCGTTGGATCAACACAGTTCTGACGTCACAGTCGTTTTTGCCGCTTTAAAAAACTGCTGCTTTTAAAACGGCTATAAATCACTGGATTATTATTTCACTGAAAAACAAAGTACATATTTGTAATCGGGACGAAATACTTCTTCTAAAAAATCTATTCGTACAGTATTTGGCGGAAGTGGAATATTCCCTATTGTTCCATCTGCTGATCTTCGTACAGATGCAGACTTCAAACCAGCGACCGCCCTACTAATTGAATCGTCTTCATAAAAGTGACAGACAAGGTTTATGGTTTCATCACTTAGGCGCTGTCTTTTAATTATGGGTGCTATTTTCAACAGGGGCACCCCATACTTTCCAGTAAGTTTAACTATTGCAGCCCTCTGTTTTCTAGGTGACTTACGAAGATTTGAATAATTTGTTAAAACAATGAATTATTGGAATTTTGGGCCATCAAATTCCAACTCGCAACCTTCTCGTGGTTTGGCCCATGATTACGGGAGTTTTTCTCCCTGAAACTGATAGCGAGCTCTGGGTCGTCGTCGGGGAACTTTCCCCTTCCCTTTGACTACCTCCCAGACGGCGACGACAATGACAACACGGACGGATGATGACACAGACAGAGACGACCACGACGTGGGGGAACCCCTGTCCTCCCCATACGCTTGTGGCTGGTTCTGACCAGCACAGGCCTGCCACTCCTTGTCCCCCCGCGTCATCCCTTACGTCCTCCCTTCGTCTCGATTAGCCAAGTTGCATAAATATGAGACGTGAAGCAATATCCAATCAATCGTCAATCAATAGCAATAATAGACTTAAAAGTTTTTGTTTGCATAACATATTACTTTAATCGACTCATCTGCTTTATGAAAGGTGAAAATTAATGGGATGTGAACGTAATCACTATTATAGGTGACTCATCTTGATTATGTTTATTCCATTAGTAATATTATAGTATATTCTACATATTTGTAGTCAAACCGTTGACTTTGTACAGTATCTGTAAATGCCACCAATTATTCTTACAATATTAAATAGTAAAATAAATTTGATATTGCAAGTAAGTGATGAATCAAATGTTAACAGTTAAGTGATTACATTATTATACCAATCCAATTCATTGATTAAATAAATTAAATTGCCATAACCCAATAATGTTAATATAACTCTTGTGTGATATTTGACAGGTAATGTTACTCAACAATACTATATTACGAGGTTGAACACACACAGTTCTGTTGTCAGTTATAAAATAATGAATTTTTTTATAAAGTATATGAAATATTATAAAAATATAGTTATTCATTAAAAATTCGTCATCGTGTAACATCGTTTTACTAAATGTTCAATAACATCACAAAATGGGATCGTCCGCATCTTCAGTCGATATATCGGGCACTAGAGAATTTTCGCAGCATGTTCCTGTGCAGGTCACACATGCCGGGGAGCACATCATACTATTCTTCTTACAACTACACCGCATGGTTGAACAATCCGATTTACAGTCACATCGTATGATATTTAACAGTGAGTCTGTGTCTGTTTTCATTGTAGTTTTAATTAGAACCATTCTGTCATTTTGGTTGGTGGGTGGACTGTGGTCTGTGTAGCAGCGTATGTCTTTCAACTGGAGCTATGTAGGCCTAGTTAAAGATTGCAAATTGAAATTGAGGCCTAGGGTTGGGGCATGGGTCTAAGCGTAGGGTAGTAAGCCTAGGCTAGCGCATGGTAGGTAGGCCTAGTAGGATTTTACAAAATGGCTAGGCTAGGCCTAGGGCCAGGGCTAACCTAATCCCATGGTTTAGCATAGGACTAGGCCTAGGCCTACAAGAAAATTATTTGTTAGGGATATACTTACTTCCTACAGCAAATACTCGTGCAGGGCAATTCTTCCATTGGCAATTGCGAACCTTCGCCATGGATTTCGAAGGGTGTACGATGGCGCACATGGGCCATCGTATCTTGTACAACGTTTCGCCCACTACTGGCTTTTCGTTTAGTCCTAAATTTACGATAAAAGAAGCGTAACGTGCATACACCGCGTTACCTTCCTCAGGAAATTGGAAAATGCAACAATTCTCATCATCAAACTCAAAATGTGGTGCCATTATAAAGGTATGCTGATAGATATAAAAATTACTGCTGCCTAAACACCCTCTGTAAAGAACTAAGAAGCCGGATGTACTTCTCTATGGCGCCTTCCGCCTTGCTGCCAGACCTACTACGCTAGGCAACCAGCAACTGTTAGAAATCGAATAGGGCTAATATCGAAAAAGGGCATTGTACTGATGTTTTTTACAGTTTGAATTTATTTATTTAATTTATTAAACTAAATTCCTATGGGTTAGGGTTAAGTTATACTTTCGATGTGGCGCAATGAAATATTATGTAAAAATCACATATTTGACTATGGAGTAACTTGTTATAAATGTGTATTTTGAAACTTGGAACAACTAAAATTATAAAGATCAAGTAAGAAAATAGTTGTCACCTTAGTGGCAGGTACAGAAAAATAATTATTTTTTTCTTATTGGTCTAAATTATATAGACAGTCTTGGGCCAGTTCACCCCAAAAAGGAATATTGAAAAGTTATACTAGGAAAACGCTCAGTTGGACGCGTTGTTGAGCGAGCACCGGTACGTGAAACACGACCCGAGTAAGACATTCCCATAATGTTACATACCAATAAGTCTTTAAGGTCTTGACCGATTTAGCTGAAAATTTGAAAAATAGGAGAGAATGGATAAAATCCACCGCCATCTAGAAGACCTTGACATCATTTCCTTGTTAAACTCTTTGGTTACAAATAATACACTGCTTCCTCGATAGTGTTTTGATTACTTCTAGGTGGCAGTGCATAGTGACCTGAAACCACGTGCGCCGTTGCCATGGTAACGGGACTTTGTTATAATGTAATTTCCGACTACACTACTTATCGGATCAAAATAAAAATAACATATTCGTGATCGGACGGACATTCTAAATGATTTGGCCACCTCAGATTTTGTCTCCGTTAAAGTTTGAAAAAAAACTTTCAATTAACTTTAATGTAACTTTTTAACTTTTTGAACGATTTTGCCACAAAACTATACAGCAACCCGCCTAGGTGGTATGTACATGTGTGCAAAATTTCAGGTCGATCAGAGAAACGGTGCGACCTGTATCGAAGCAGTAACAGAAAAAAAAAAAAACAGACATTCGAGCCATAAGAGTCAAGTGGAGACGCTCGCTTCGCTCGCTCAATTACTTCTGCCTGAAAAGGAACTGAGACGTTCCTTTCTTATATCACTTATACCATCACTGATTTCAATTATAACATTATAATTTAATATGTGAAAGGAGTTAATTTATCATTACTTTTTACAAAAAGTGAGTCCCAGGCCATCTTTTTTTTAAGTAAGTAACTGATTTATTTAGCAATACAACTGCTATTACACACATGTACATTGTTATGATACAATACAAGATTAAATATACAACCAGGCAGGTACAGCAACATGATAAACATGAACAATACAGGCAAGGATAGTCTACCAAATCTCTTTAAGTACATATTCCCTACATTGGGTTTTAAACTTATGCACACACACCTCATCCTTGAGACTTTTACTAAGCCTATTGTAGACCCTTTGAGACTTTTACTAAGCCTATTGTAGACCCGTAACTCCACTATAGAAAACACTATTCTGTGTCCTACTTTTATTGCACCTCCTAACCTCTATATCATTACAATTTCTCATATTATACTTAACAGAGTCTGACACATACTTAATATTCTTACTAAAATAACCAGGTAACATACCTTTGGTTAACATGTGAACAAATATTAATACATTAAAATGAATTAGTTGATTAACTGATAACATATCTAGTCTGGCCAACATGACTCTCACTGGAGTGTATTTGTCACATTTAAGTAATATTCGCACCCCTTTATTTTGCATCTTTTGTAGCATAGCTAAATCTTGAAGAGGGATACCCCACAACAATGTATTACAATAGTTAAAATGTGGCATTACTATTGCATTAAAAACTAGTTTTCTAGTTCTTGCAGAAAGATTATTACTAGGAAAACGCTCAGTTGGACGCGTTGTTGAGCGAGCACCGGTACGTGCAACACGATCCGAGTACAACATTCCCATAATGTTACATACCAATAAGTCTTTTAGGTCTTGACTGATTTAGCTGAAAATTTGTAAAATAGGAGAGAATGGATAAAATCCACCGCCATCTAGAGGACCTTGACATCATTTCTTTGGGAAAACTATTTTACTCTTGATTTCTTCTAGGTGGCAGTAAATAGTGACCAGAATTCTTGTGCGACTTTTCGTTGCCATGGTAACGTTACTTTTGTTAAAATGTAATTGCTATCTACACTACTTATCGGATCAAAATAAAATTAACATATTCGTGACCGGACGGACATTCTAAATGATTTGGCTACCTCAGATCATGTCGCCGTTTAGTTTAAAAAAAAACTTTAGATTAACTTTAATGTAACTTTATAACTTTTTGAACGATTTTGCTACAAAACTAATGGCATTCAATCGGGAACGAAACTTGCGGATGGTCAAAATTTCAACTCGATCCGAGCCTCCGTTTGACCGCTATCATGAGCCAAAAAAGCTGTGCGACTTTCCGTTGCCATGGTAACGGGACTTTGTTATAATGTAATTTCCATCTACACTACTTATCGGATCAAAATAAAAATAACATTTCGTGATCGGACGGACATTCTAAATGATTTGGCCACCTCAGATTTTGTTGCAGTTTAGTTTGAAAAAAAAACTTTCGATTAACTTTAATGTAACTTTTTAACTTTTTGAACGATTTTGCCACAAAACTATACAGCAACCCGCCTAGGTGGTATGTACATGTGTGCAAAATTTCAGGTCGATCAGAGAAACGGTGCGACCTGTATCGAAGCAGTAACAGAAAAAAAAACAACAGACATTCGAGCCAAAGGAGTCAAGTGGAGACGCTCGCTTCGCTCGCTCAACAATTCTCCCTAGAAATCCTATTTTCTTCCCCAATTTTTTCCCTAAATATTCAACATGCTTGTCTAGTTTTAAGTACTGATCAATAATTATACCCAAATATTTTATTTCACTAACAAAATGTATATTTTCACCATCAATACTAATCAAGTTTTCATTACAACTCTCCATCACTGACATCACACTGACCATGGAGTTTGAGTACTATTTAAACTCCGTGATCTGACGAGGGTGGCGCCATTTACGAAATCACAAGATGTCACAAAATATTTTTCATACCTACTGCAGTTTACGATATCAGGTACTTAATTGAATTATACTAACTTTTGACCACAAACTAATTGCAACAGACGTTAAACAATTACCAATCAAACCAACTAGAGACCGGCACAAACACTGATCAGTCTAGCTGGACACGATTCCACCCGCAAGAGGCACCAGAATAAAAAAGGCTAACTTGGAACAACCTTGTTATTATTATTAGTATTATTTATTTTTCTGTAATCAACATGATACATTTACACATACAGTTCATATAGAAAGGGAGCAGGAAGCAGACCTTGGGGTCCATACATATAGAATGTCCTGCCCCCAAAAGAGTATTAAAAATAATCTTATATTAATATGCCAATTGGCCTAATATTATATGTGGATGATGTTGTCGTGGATAGCCAGTTAGGCCCTTTGGCTGGGGATTATAGGTAGCCAAATGAGTAATTGAAGTGGGGGCGTAGAGATATTAACTCTTGACCTTATGACTATGCATAGACCTGGACCGATGTTCAGTAGGTAGTGAGTTGGTAAAACAGGTTAGGGCGTTACTCATTAAAGCAGGAAGCATTTTACAGTTCAAAGAAGACGCATGTCTTGAATCTAATCAGCGGCGTGGCCGTTGGCGTCCTGGTTCTCGGCGGCGTGGCCTTTGGCGTCCTGGTTCTCGGCGGCGTGGCCGTTGGCGTCCTGGTTCTCGGCGGGATCGCTGTCGGGGTGGCTCTCGTCGCTGTGGTGGCCGTCGTGGCCGTCGTCAGCTTCGACGTGCTCACCATTATCTGCAATATAAAATACTTTTCCACTGTTGTTCATTTGACACAATCATACTATGATGTAACGATTTACAAATCATCCTTGGAGGTGCGTGAAAGTAGTAGTTGTTTATTGCAGACCTGTTCCATGGAACAGGTCTGCCAAAATAGCGTTAGCCCCAAATTGGGGTAATAGAAGCTACATGAGACGGTTTTGAAAACGCCACAAAACAAAAACATATTTTTTCATGAATTTCGGTTTCTTACTTCTTATTTTATTTTATTTTTCATGGTATTCTAGCTATTTGTATCAAAATTCCAATTTAGTTGATTTTAAATAATTATTTATGACCTATTATTAAAAAAATCAACAAAACCACATTCACAAGTTTTTGAAGGAGGGTAATAACAATAATATTTACTTTATGCTACATAGTAAAAATGAATGCGGCTCTAAAATAATACTTGAAAGTGCTAAATATACTAATAATAATAATAAAATAGACCTTATCTCAATACCTGATTACATGTATGTAATAAAAAATACATTTATTGTTGTGACAGATATACAAGCTGAAGAGTGTGATTTCACTTTTCAGTTTAAGTTGACTTTGAAACAACCAAGATTAGTAGTTCATATTGCTGTTAGTGTTCCTATAGTTGAACACAAAGAATGTGACATTACAATATTAAACACTTAATTCACACTTTGTAGTCCAGCTGGCAGTTACTTTAGGCGCACCATAATAATAAAAAAAAGTACCACGGCGGTCATGTGATATCGTCGCCCTAGAACTACTGTTCTTGCTATAACTTCTTTTAAAAAAAAAAAATTGATAAATCAAAACTGCCTAGACACAGCATATTATTATTATTTTTTTTTATTTTTTTGATGTACTATCAGTACTATCACAAATTCTGCCGGAGACATTCATTTAAAATATCTGCCATAACTCATAAATTATAATGTTTATTTAGACATATAGCCGTATTTTTTTACGATATGTAAAAAGACTGAAATCTCTCCTTGAGGAAGAAGGTTATTGCCGGCATAGCTGATGACGTCCAAAAATCGTTAGACGTCAACCTGTTTTGGAACGACCTTATTCTTCTGCCGTTTGTTGAGAATTTCTTTTTCCTTTTACGCCTGGCATCCGCACCCTGGAGCACGCGGAAGTAGTCGGTCAGCTCCCTTTCTCCCAGGGATTGGATGCGCACTAAAAATAGCAAACAAAGATTAGAATTAGCATTCCATAAAACGTCGAGTAAACCTGTTGATCAAGATATCCCAATAGATGAACCCCGATCAACTGCGTTTCTGCCTTACGTCCAAGGAACCACTGATAAAATAAGCCGTTTACTCAAAAAACAGAATATAAGAACTGTTTTTAGCACGGATCGGAAGATTTCATCTATGTTACGTAACGCTAAAGACACCATTTCTAACGATTCCCATGGTATATACGAAATTCCGTGTGGAAGTTGCGAAAAGACTTACGTAGGAAGAACTAACCGCAAAATATCGGTCCGCATCGACGACCATAGAGTTGCAGTTAGACGTATGGAAACCACCTCAGCTCTTTTCCAACATGCTTTCGACAAGGAGCACTGGATTAACTTTGATGAAGCTAAAACCTTAGCCAAAGTGGAACATGAAGTGCCCCGAATCTTAAGAGAGGCGGTGGAGATGGAGAAACGGAAACACAACATGAACACACGGGACGATGCTAAAAGACTTCCAGCCACATGGAAACATGTTTTGCAAGGCTGTCATATTCAACCAAAAGCTCTCCCTGTGGACATGTTTTTAGGCCATCCACCTTCGACAAGAGTTGACAAGAGGAAGAAAACTCAACAAGAACCCCTTGATCCATCTACTCGTACGCTGAGGTCGTCTAAAAAGTAATAGGGTGTGTTGATGTCTTCACAGTTTTTAAAATATCTGGATGTTTATAATATGTTGTCATTAGTACCTTTGTTTTCTAAGCTTTTTAGTTTTGTCTGTGTATCCAGTTGCAGTGTATGTTATGAAGTAAGGTTTTGTTTGTTTTTGATATTGTTTTATGTTTTAAATTTCCTTGAAGATGGGCAGGGAGAACTGCCCAAAACGTTGGAACTAACAATAAAACCACACGGACTACCCGAAAATACAATGTCTGCATATTCAATCCGTGAAAGTCTGCGATATAACATATATATATATATATATATGATTGATATGGATATTGATATATATATATCAATATCCATATCAATTATCAATTATGCTTTATATCCAACTATTCTTTCTTCTAACACTGTGTATATCATTATAATTATTATCACTTTTATTATTAATTATAGACTATTCACTTTCTCTGCAAAGAGTTATACTTGTAGTACACTGTACTAGTCTAAGTGAATAAAAATATCTATCTATCTATCTATGATGGTTTGAGACTCCAATTGAATTTAAATATATCTTATGAAGAACTTTTGTTTTATGAAAACAGTGAAAGACTTATCACATTTCTTAACCATAGCAATCTGATCGACAAACTATGACAGTTCTTTAAAAAAAAAATCCATGAAGCATGTTGACTTGCTATTCATTATGACGACGTTGGCAACGTTTTCCTGATTATGATTATGATTATGATACTGTAATTTGGCATTTTCTACATATGACAACTTTAGCATGTATACCTTTTCCCGATTTGGCTGTCTACAAATATATCGACCTTGGCAATTCTTTTGATGACAATGATTTGAAAATCACATTTTAGCTTATTAACCGCAATTTACATCCATACATAGTAAACTAAATATCTTGGAGGCGCGAATAATCTTTGCCGTTGAAGCGCCCTAAAACTACTAATACTAATACAAATAGATTACTATGCTTTGTTCGGATTTACTGGTGCAAGGGGTTTACTGTGCTTTAAACAATCCCAAACAAAATCCTTTGCCCATAAACCATCTTTGCTTCTATACCTTGCAAAATACGCCATAATTTCGTCGGTCTTTTGTTCTAGCATTGAATTGTCATCTTTGTATAGATGTGAAATGCCATCTACATCCCGATTTAGCCAAGTTGCATAAATATGAGACGTTAAGCAATATCCAATCCAATCCTCTTCAGGATATAAGCATGTTACTATGTGTGTGACGTGAATGCTCCTTGATACAGTGGGTCCGCAATAATATAAAATTTCATGTGGAAGGCAATATCTGCAGCCATATTGCATCGTCACGTTGAACCTCGCTACACATGAAGATGACTTGCTCACAACCTTAGAACTACAAACCTCGGAGCTCATGTGTTCTTGCCATCAATGCAATTTTAAAATTCTTTAATGAATCTGACGTGCAACATCGATATGACCTCGCCGCCCCGCACCTTTTAACTGCCATTTTCACTCAGCACACCGGCAGCCTCGCCTCGCAGTCGGTCCGTTGTTCTTGTTTCAGTCGGACGTGTTTTGTCATTCCTCTTCGGTGTGTTCTTGTTTTTTTATATTTTATTTTTTATTTATATTTATTTATTTATTTATTTTTATTTCACACATCACAGGGATTGGGCTTCTATTGCTGTTGAATGTGTTGTTGGAGCAAGTGTTGACTGTTTATCTCCTCGCATCATTCTGTTTGATGTTTGTTAACGTCAGGAGGTTGTCTGTTCTGTCCAGACTGGAAGGTTTGTTAGCACTGTATTCTGCCCTGCTTGTCAGGGAAGCGTTCGTTATCTCAGTGTTGTGCTCCGTCCGTACGTCTTCCTATTTAAGTTCAATTTTATTTATTTATTTATTTATTTAACGTCTATTCAATTCAGTTAAAACACTGATTTACAAAGGAGGACAGCTAAATAAATCTAATGACATAGATGCAGACACAAACAATAAGCTACAGTTATGCCTATACCGAGATTTTAAGTGGAATGTAATTATTAGTTTTTTATAGAGCAAAGAGAACAAGGAAGAAATATAGGAAATAAATGCACAAGAGAACTTACATGAAAGCGCAGATACTTCCTGAGACGGGCTGCCCACGACGTCGTGCGGTTCAGATGTTGGCTAACTTTCTTGTGACGTGGCGTCGCGACGTCAGTGTAACAGACGTCGTGGGAAAATAGGAAAGGGTTAATAGAGCTGGCCAGTTGGAAGAGTAGAGAAGTGTGAAGTAAAGAAAGTAGCAAGCCGTAGCAGACACAACACGGCGGCTACACTCTACACGCACAGTGCAGAGAAAATGCGAGAGAACGGAAACTGGCTTTGCCCAAATATATGGGCGAGAGACATACTAGAGCAGTGCGACCTTTCAGAGACGACAGACCGTCGCGAACTGAACTAGATATGAATGATATGCGAATACAAACGGAAGATAAACAGAAAACGAACGTGATTGGCTAACCAAATCACATGACAAAACCGGACAAAACCACTCGAGTCAAAACCAAATGAAAAGATGAAAAGTTAAATGCAATGAAAATAGCACTAAACAAAGCGACGAAAATACAAAAAATAATCGGCGCGAACAACAACAATGTACTAAAAGAAAGTACAAAAGAGATTTATTCACATTAACCACAAAGAAAAGTAACCAAGAAAATAATTGAATAAAATACATAAGTCTACAACATCATTGTGTTATGTTCAAACTTCCAACTCGTTCCGCATTAAAAAGTTAAATTTCAGTACTGGTAACTAAACTTTCTAAATGAATGATAGGCAAATAACTCGGTCTTTTGCAAGTACTATGGTTGATGACTATGGTTGATGAAACTTATTAACACTGTTCATATTGTTTTGATAGTTTTTATTATTTGTATAGTCTGAGTCATCATTATTATTTGAAAAGTTTGAATAATATGAAGTAGTGGTCACTTTTAAAAGCAAAGAAGTTATTTATAAATTTGTCTTTCATATCAGTCGGAAGAGCATTCCGAATTCGAAAAGCGTGGATTTTGAATGAGTAGTCAAGGAGATTAGTTCTGTGGATGGGAAATGATAGTTGCGTGCCGGATCTAGACCTGGTATTAAACTTTTGGTTGAGTGAATGAATTAAATATTAGAGGCTAGATAAGACGGGTGACTGATGTTGGGAGTAGCTTGTGCACAAGGCATGCGGAGTGAAGATTTGGACGATCCTTTAAACGAGCCCAACCAAGCTTAAAATCTGGAGTTTTATTTCTCCCTGAAACTAATGGCGAGCTCTGGGTCGTCGTCGGGGAACTTCCCCCTTCCCTTTGACTACCTCCCCGACGGCGATGACAACACGGACGGATGATGACACAGACGGAGACGACCACGACGTGGGGTAACCTCTGCCCTCCCCATACGCTTGTGGCTGGCTCTGACCAGCACAGGCCTGTCCTCCCCTTGTCCCCCCGCGTCATCCCTTACGTCCCACCTTCGTCTCGATTAGCCAAGTTGCATAAATATGAGACGTTAAGCAATATCCAAGCATTCAATGGTCATATTTTCTTTTGCTAATATAAAACGGACACAGGAATTCTGTACCCTTCGGAGCTGAAATGATTGATCCTCGGTCCATATATCAAGAGATTCATACGTTTTCTTTCTTCTGCTGCACGCGCATTTAGTTAAGAGACGATACATAACTGATGCAGTTGTCTGAGGGATTGCCCAAGCCTTGGTTACACGAGCATCTTTCAGATTTGCCTCTGCGCTCGCCTCCGTTGTTATCCATGAATTTGCCATCACACTTTCTCCTAGGCCAAAAACTTGCACATTTGAATAAGATTAAAATACGTCAATAATAAAGTATGCCTACCTAGACCTGCCCATTTAACACTAGGTTTTACTACATAATATTTCTATTTAGGAAGATAAGATCTTCCACGTGGTGAGGTGTTGGGCGTTCATGCCTACACGAAACAATGTTGCCAGCAGCTGAAAACTGGCGCTCGCTGGCCACCTCAGTCGCTGGGATAGGAAAAAAACTCATTTCTAATTGGGAAAGAATCGGGTAATGCACAGCAAATCTGCGCCACCATTGTAAAGCTTCACTTGAACGTGTAATTATCCCTGCATGCAGGTGGTTTTGAAGTTCCTTCTGGATTTTATTATAAACATACTCATTCAATACTCATCATTATTGAAACTGCAACATTACTATATAGTATATAGTGTATCTGGCCATTTCCAGTGTTCAACACCAAACATCATCAATACTTTTTCTTGCCACTTGGAGCTTTCGGGTTTATTGTCGAGGATAACGCCTGGAAAAAAATCACCAAATCATGTCACCCCTTCATATTTGATTATCAATAACCTTTCTTTACATATACTTACTACCCCTCCCGTGTGCCTACTACTAGAGTCGCATCGTAGTATTCTGTAATCTTGAATTACCAGCTCCCTGTCACTAATGTCTTAAATTCATGGGTTTCTACAACTGCTATAATTACAGGCTTTTTATCAAATCCTAGCTTACAGACCTCATCAATGTTGCTAATCAGACTCTTGAGCATTTAGATATAATACATCCTTCTTACCCTAACTTTACTCTAGTTGCTATATAACGCCAGGGCCTACATAGTTTATACGACTCTCTAGGCCCTACTTGTATTTTGTAACACTTGCTTGACTTCAAGATTTAAACCCAGTCGCTTGTTAGTTAAAACACAGTTTATGCATCTTAGATCAGCATCCCTAGCCCTGCAGTCGCTCCAGTTGTGGTCTCCAGCACATTCCAGGCAGTGCACCTCATTCCTACAGTCTTAGTCCATATCCCGCATATTTATAATATCTGCGTACAAGTACATAATCCTTCACTCGACCCGTGTGCCAAGTGAGGTACCGAGTACTTCCCGTACTTGGATAGATGCTCGAGTTGCCGTCTCCTATGAAAAGGAATCAAACAAATGGTACTGAACAAGTAAGATCTCATGCAATTCAATTTTCAATTGAGTAGGCAGTAATTTAATGTCCACGATATTGACACGGAAAAGGCCATATCAAATTGTATAAATTGAAAGCAGGCCAGATACTTATAGTACAGTATAGCAAAGCAATTAAAAACTACACTTAACATAATACTCGGGTGGAAAACAAAATAAATGTGGGCTTATAGCATAACCCTACATAATTATCAAATTTGCAATTTAAGTCTAACTATTCATAGGCCTATATACATAGCAGGATGTAACACAATTATGATGTAATTGTGATACTAATTATTTCCCCTGCCTTATACCACACGATACCCACCATCACTTGGGAGATAATGGGGGGATGAACTTCCACTCGATTTCTTTCATTACGGTTGCTTTTATCACATATTCTTCAAACTTTAGAATGTTGTTCGCACCGACGAAGTTTGTTTGGCATTATCGGAATATATTGTTCTTACCCTACCTCGACGGCTAGTAAACCTTTCGAAGGCCTGTAGAAACGCCTCAGTACTGAGGGAAGTGACTAGCTCGAGGTGTATTCCTCGGTAGACCGCGCTCTTTAACACAACAATACATGCTATTTACCACCCTTCAAGTTAAGTGGTTCTGAGACTCGTTGCATAGTCGGGTAGGTTCATACAACGCATGTCTTCTTCCTCAATGTCATTCTGATCTTCAAGAATGTACCTGCTGTCCTCTTCTTCCACACTCTGAGAGATAGTTTTTTTTTTTAACAATGACTGTTGAGTGGTAGTTTGCCTGGCCAGGAGCTACAACATTTGCACTGTTACTGGCTGTAATAATTCCAGTCCTTAGAATTCGCCTTAAGGCAAATGTGGCTGCCCTTGCATCAGTTGCATCATTGGAACCACTCAGAAGTCGAATAAAACTGAATGTGCTCTCAACAGGATCAGTTGAAAAGTTGCGAGTCAAGACATAATAAAACCCACTGTTCAGCAAGTATTGGACGCATTTACATGAGGATGTAGATGTGAATACCATTGCCTCGCGAGTTTCTTTAGTTAAGTCTTTTAGCCCTGCTCTTCGTGAAGCAAGGCAACCTACTCGTGGTTTGGCCCGTGATGAGGGGAGTTTTTCTCCCTGAAACTAATGGCGAGCTCTGGGTCGTCGTCTGGGATCTTTCCCCTTCCCTTTGACTACCTCTCCGACGGCGACGACAATGACAACACGGACGGATGATGACACAGACGGAGACGACCACGACGTGGGGGAACCCCTGCCCTCCCCATACGCTTGTGGCTGGTTCTGACCAGCACAGGCTTGTCCACCCCTTGTCCCCCCGCGTCATCACCTACGTCCCTCCCTTCGTCTCGATTAGCCAAGTTGCATAAATATGAGACGTTAAGCAATATCCAATAATATTAAAAAACGTTTCTGAAATGTAAAACAAGGTGTTAATAAACGTTTACTAAAATGTAAGTTAATATGTGTAGTTATAACCTCACAATAATGATGATGATAAATAGTGGTACAATAATAATAATATTACATATAATTGTCAACAAAATAGTGAAATTGGAGATTTAAATTTAATTTTAATTAGTCTTGTATAGCTTGGTAAAAGTTATTATTTCACTGTACATTAAAATCTCTTGCAGTATTGTTATTGTTTTTAATTTATTCCATCTTCCATTGTGATTGTTATTCATCTTTTTCCATCATTTATTTTCATCATCATCATTCGCCTAATGACTAATAATGACACAGACGGAGACGACCACGACGTGGGGAACCCCTGCCCTCCCCATACGCTTGTGGCTGGTTCTGACCAGCACAGGCCTGTCCACCCTTTGTCCTCCCGCGTCATCCCTTACGTCCCACCCTTCGTCTCGATTAGCCAAGTTGCATAAATATGAGACGTTAAGCAATACCCAATCAATCAATCAATGAATTACATGTTTGGGATACTAAACTAATAATAATAGCAAATTATTTGAAGCAAAATACACTTACCTAATGATACGAAACATGAACATAAACATAGGCTTGTGGAGACGTTCTTCTTCTGTTGTCATGAGTATCTCAAATCACAATTTCTTGAGATAATTCTTCACCATTCTGAAGTTGGTAGTGGTTTTGTGAAGGTAGCAGCCATATAGTAATGGCCTAGCCGGGATATTCGAAAGAATACACGATGCAGCCAACTTATGAATAAAGTTTCTAAACTATTGCAAATTTGCTACAGTTAAGAGATTAAGCTAAGAGGTTAAGCTTTAGCACCCCCAGAACTGCCTGGGCACGTTTTACAACTTTGTTCGTTTGCACCGAGTGTTTGTAATTACCAACCAAACGTCTACAAGTTTTAAGTAAGTCAGTAACCTCTTTGTTGTTTAAAATGGCATCTTTGATCATTAATTGCAAAGAATGTGCTAGGCAAGGTGTGTGCAGACACACGATAGAAGCGTTTTTCTGTTCGATCCACGCGTCTTAATTAATTAATTGTGTGAACTTGGCGAGCAACGTTTGTGCAGTGTCTCGGATTTTGGCGTTAATAGCTTGTGATGACGCTAGTTCATGTAGAGTTTGCAGCAACTCTATGAACATTGAAGAGAACGGGTTGTCGAAATTGCCGTATATTTTTTTAAGCACACTCTCTTTAGCCCACCAACGGGAAAAGGAGAGGCGGTTTCAGCATGACACAAATATTATTGCTTAGGCATTAAATGATGTAAAGAAGGGGCTTTTATTTCGAAAGGTAGCAGAAAAACATGACATTGACTACTCAGTGTTCTATCGCCATGCCAAGGCTACGCCAGGCCCTTTAAAGTAAATAATTAGTTTTTAGTTTAGTTTTAGTACACTTACTTGGTATACAAATAAACAGTTTTATTGTTTCTTGTCATCCCAGGTGATAATTTGGCTTGTGTGCATTGAATTAACATTGGTGTTTCTAGCCACCCATGGATGTTTTGTATGTCGTAGATAGTGTATTGACATTGGCTCCCCAAGTTACCCCTGACACTCTTTTCAGTAAGAATAGTCTTTTATTACTTAATTGGCACATTCTGTCGATATGGCTAGACATCGTCATTTTCTTATCCATCATTACGCCAAGATAGATTGGGTCTTCTTCGTATTTTAAGCTTACTCCTTTGTATTTTAGGCTAAACTGGGGCATTGTTCTACCTGTTGTGCAATAATTGTATACTGTTTTTGTTTCATTCACTACCATCCCATTTTCCCTGGTCCATTCTTCTAATGCTTGCAATGCCTTGTTCATTTCTAACTCCATTTTCTGTACGTCTCTGCCACTACACCAAAGCACCACATCATCCGCAAATAACTTGAATCCTTTTATTCCAGCGTTTTATATATCATGCTAATAGGCTTCTTTATTGCCTGTTTTCTATACGTGATTTGTTGTTGATCTTACTCTTTTATTTCAAATT
>JAMZAV010010094.1:0-23279 GCA_024449915.1 Sweltsa coloradensis
CAAAAAAAAGGTCCCGATGCCAATTTTTGGGGCTAGTAAATTAGTTTTCCATTAACCAGTGATGTATGATAAATTAATCACGAAACGAAGTCGTAATCGACTTGAGTCTGGAAATTCCTTAAATTTCTCATGGAGCAAAGCTTACGCAGTATAAAAAACCACTTCCAAAGCTACCACCCGATGAGATAAAACAAACGAGTTAAATCGAGTATTGAACTAGTTCTTTTTGATTCTGCAAAAAAAAACTTTTGTTCTGAATTCTGGATGCAATAACTCTGATTATCTGCTAGAGTTTGAGGTCAGAAAAATACGCAGCATTAAGAATAAGCGCACAAAGGTGAGTAAACGTCTGTCCTGTTAAAAGTTGCCGAGTGAATGACGTTTGGATGAAACCGGGCCAAGCAAACCCACCCTCGCGCGATCTCTCTCTTGTGTTAACGGTTTTCGACCCCTTGCAGAATCAATGTTTCGGTCAGGTTGGTATGGTTTTATTACTAGGAGGCGCGGGTGAGGGAAAGCCTTTCCACGTGCCGCTTCCCTTTAAGGGCCCATCAACATTTTTTTTCCCCAAGCCATCATTACTACCTGTCGATAAAGACCATGACATTGTTGGCCTAGGGGAATTGATTTATTCCCGTTAGGCCAACACCCTGCATTCATTATCGAAAATACAAAGAGGTTTGTTGGCGTTGGGGTAATGATTTATTCCCGTTAGGCCAACAGCTTTATATGCATCGTTTACGGTAAGAAGTGGGGTTTTTTGGCCTTGGCGTAATGATTATTCCCCTTTACTCCCCGACAAATAAGAGGCGAGCTCTGGCAATCGCGTCGGGGACTACGCCCCCTTCCCTTGACGACCCCTTCACGACGATGGGACAAACGACACCACGCGATGAGATGACAATGACGACCGCGACGTGAGAACCCCCCCTTTCCCTTCCCTTACCCGTGGCTGGTTCTGACCAGCATGGGCCCTCCCCCCCACCCTTTTAGTTAGAGTGGTGGTGCGTTAGGGACCTAACGGTTGACGCGTCTTAGTTAAATAAACCAAAAAGCCTTAGGCCAACAGCGTATATGTATCGTTAAAGTAAGGGACAGGGCGTTTTTGGGCCCCTTGGGAACATCAAGGAGCGGTAGTTTGCATAAGGGGTCGACTGATTACGGGTATATGGGGGTAACCAGGGTTAAATCATGTTCAAAAAAAAACACACTCAAGTCAAACTAGTCTGCAATTTTTTTTATCATGTTAATTAATTACAAATTATAACTATAGTTTAATATAAAGACAGTATGTTTATCATTATGGACTGTGTACAAAAATCCAAACTATACTCATAAATAAATTTGCTTAATTACGTTAATACATAAATAGAATAGAATACTTTCTTCTGCATGCATCAACATAGTTAATTACATAACCATAATGAAATAATAAAAATGCATGCCTTTATAAATAGTATAGTATTAGGTATTAGGTGTAATAGTATTATATTGTAAAGGGCACAAGCAACAATAATTACTTAACTAATATTAGTCAGTAATGACCTACCTGATACATTTTGTAACGCATAAAAAAGAAAATGATATAAAATAGGAGATGATACTACTAATTAGGTTATGTTATTTAATTCGCTAGACAAATAATGCCATATTTTTGCACCCTATTAAATATGTCGTCCAAATACAAAGGCCCGATACAATATAGTGATAGAACACATACAATAGAAAATGTATAAAAATCAGCTTAGTTTTAACTTCAGCCGAAAATGACAGAACCACAATGTAAAGTATAGCATAATATTTTTTAGTCCGATTTGCAAATATTTTGTTGCATAATTAACTAGTTTTTTAAAGCCATATAAGTATGCTATGGAATGCAACCTGACAACCCCCCTAACCGTTTACTCTGGTACTTCTTAACTCGGCTATTCTTAGCTCGCCTACATCAATTAGTAGTGGTATTTCAGGTGAAATTTGCCCGCTTCCAAGAACCACATATCTACTTTAAATTTGGTCGTCGGAGGGGTTTTCTTGACTCGCCTACGCCAATGGCAGCGAGCCTTTCAAAATGGTTATGCGACCTGACCGGCAAGTTTAAATTATTCCGAAATTTAACGTTGACAGGGCACTTCCCAGATAGAATTTTGCTCGAAAACGTTGCTCACTTTGTGCCTTTTTAATATTTTTTTTTATTTAATACAAGGTTGTCTTAAAGTGCTATGTTATATCCCATAAAAGGGAAAATATTACCCTTAATTAATGTTATGAAATAATAAGAATATTAGGTTATGTAATCCATTTTTGTTTTTGGGTGACTTACGCCTTGACTTGAAGAAGTAAGCTAGATGTAGTCACGTATTTCATGTATTTACCAATAAAATGTTCCATTTTCTCAGAAAAGGAAGTAAAGCTCTCTTAAAAAGTTCCCTTAAAATGTTAATTTAATCACTTAATAGTTCCTCAACACTAAAAAGGATCGCGCTCCTTAAAATGTAACAGAAAAATGGAACTCGTTAATTTTAAAAGTTCCTTCCTCAAGGTATGCATTTGAGCCTCTTTACTACATTATCACTCCACCCTCACCCTTGAGAATGTACTTAACTGCATAAATAATAGGCGAGTCACCAATCGTAGCCATATAATTTAAATTTTTGAGCCTATTGTTAATATTTGGTACTGGGCACGTTGGGCATTTCCCCCTTGACGGTGATGATTGCCTGGCGCATCGAAGAGAGATGTGTCATATTGGAGGCCGAAATTCTGTCCGGGAAGTGCCATGTCAACGTTAAATTCGGAACAATTCAAACTTGCCGGTCAGGTCGCAAAAACCATTTGAAAAGCTCCCTGCCATTGGCGTAGGCGAGTCAAGAAAATACCTCCTACGACCAATTAAAGTAGATACGTGGTTCTTGGAAGCCGGCAATTGCACCTGAAATACCACTACTAATTGATGTAGGCGAGCTAAGAATAGCCGAGTTAAGACTGAGCCTTTACTCTAGATAAAGAAACCTTTAATCAATTGGTGGTGTTGGGGTGGTGAGCCTCTTGGGGGGGGGGGGGGGGGGGCCAACTTACATAATGACTTTACGGACGGGTTTATTTTTAAATATTTTGGAACACTAAGAAAATTACTCTTTATTCAGATCTTAACCATTTTTTAAATCACCAACCCAGTCCAAATTTGCCAAGAGGAAGCCTGAAAAATTCACCGGGTTTTGGGTGGGGGAACAAAAAAATTATATGCTACCAAACCAAATATAATAATAAACTTAATTTTGGAATATGATTGATAAAAGTTTGCATATTTTAAGAAAATTTCATAATTTGATTCCTTTCAATTATTATTTTATTAGAAAATGTGGACCGTTGACCTTTCGTTCTAATTTATAAAATTTGGATGAGCGTCGCGAGCGAAGCGAAGATTCCATTCACTACACTGGAGAAAAAAATCCAGAATGTTTTTTTCCTTTTTTTTCTTTTTTTTTGTATTTTTGTGTGTTTGTTAACACGATTCCGGCCTAACCGATAGTCCAATTGTTATGAAAATTTGAGGGACCTTCGAAAATCTATGAACCTGCCACGTTTTTTGGGTACAATCGAAAAAATTTATTTTCTCATGAATATCGTACATTTACGATTTTTTTTTCGATTTTTAGTGCGATATTTTCGTGACATTTGGGCCTATTCTGACCAAACGGGTGGGGCTACAATGTTCATATTTTACATGGACATTAAGGTAATGGGGGATGTATTGCTTTTTGAAAGAAAAGGTTGAAAAATTTAGCCAGAATCCATAGAATAAAGGTTTTTAAAATGATTTTTTTGAGGTTTAAATAATAACAATTAACAAGTAACAATAGAAACTTGACAACAATCACCTACAGTGCATTCAAAAAGCACTTGCAAAGAAAAGTGGTCCTACGAAAACTAAAAACTTACAAAAAACTCATCCATCAACGCGGCGGGACAAAAATGTATATCGTGTGACCTCTCGTCCACAAATCAGTGTTTTGGGGTACTTTTGACCCATAACAAAATTTTTCCTGGTATAACCGTATTAGTTTTATTTGCTACAAATATTAACCGGGGTCAATTTATTTTTTGGAACGCTTGGTTGGTTACAATGTTGGTTCAATAACTCATAATGTCAAAAATTTGAAAACGTTCTGTACTTATATCTCGTAATCAGTCGTGTTTTTTTTTTTTTTTTATGGGAAGACTGCCCAAGGGTGCAATGCATGTCCCTGTCTAACTAGGTATATATTATTGAAGATATAGGACAATTGCGAAGGGATGTCCGAGGGCTGTTTTAGAGGACTCAATCCCTTGCATACGCATTAATGACTGAGGAAAACCTCAGAAAAATCTTCAGTCAGGATTTCCGATCGCGACGGGATTTTAACCCGAAACCTCCTGAATCAGCCAACACTGTCGGTGTAATCCCTCGTTGATGAGGTAATGAAATTTTGAGTGCTTTTCAAAAAGTAGATATCCTTTATGATAATATATTCATACTTTGTTTATAGTTCATTGCGTACCCGGAACGGGCCCCTCATGACCCCGCGACGGCCGGGGCTGCGAGGGCAGGGCAGGCAAGTGACAGGAGATTGCGTGAGTTCATTAAAAGAAAAGAAAAGGATTATTATTGCCGTAAATTTTGGAAAAGCCTAGGACTATCATACCATTCTTTATCTGCATTAGGCTTTTAGTGGAAGTGTGTCAGAACAAGGTTGTGCTGGCCTAAGGTTGGCTGACTTGTCAAACGTGTAATGTTAGTATTAATTTTATCTAGTCCTTAAACCTAATGGAAATTTGGCGTACACTGTTGTATTATGAATAATTTTCTACATCTGGCCTAGGCCCGGGTCGGTTTCTGATTTGTTTTATGAGAGTTATGGCAACTTTTATCGTTTTACACACAGATGGGAAAATTTAAATGAACGCCATCTGTTTACGTATTTTCTTATCCCCGGTCGAGGCGGGATAAGTCTTCATGAATTTGGGTTCGGAGTTATACCGCACTTATTTTACAAACCCAACTCGGCTTATACCCCGGGGTAAAAATGTACATGAATCGGGGCCCTGGCCATAAGCTATTATATTATCATTTAAACGCGGAAGCCCGGAAGCCCGGGCCCCGCCGCGGAGCGGTGGCCCCTGATGATTTTGGTGATACACAAATTCAAAGTATTTGTGAATTTAATAAAACTAGGAAAACGCTTAAGTCCCGCCGCGTTGATGGATGAGCTTTTTTGTAAGTTTTTAGTTTGCGTAGGACCACTTTTCCTTTGCAAGTGCTTTTTGAATGCATTGTAGGGGATTGTTGTCAACTTTAAATAAATAAATAAATAAATAAATAAATAAATTTTATTTAGAGTCTACCCACTCAGTTATATAACTGATTTTCAGTGGGGGACTATAAATCAAAGCGACCAAGCCAACCCTGCAGGCCCCGACGCAATCGACGAGTGAGCGATAACCAACCAAAGATCGATATTTTTTAATAGGAAGTTTAGCAATCAGTGGTATGGACAGTGCGAAGACCCGCGAATCAAAAGCCAGAATCAACAAGGCCGATTCAGAACAACTCTGAAATTTATTATGTGCTTCGTTCCTAGGACGGCTCCAAAGTCACCGTTTACAAACTCCCAAGACAAGAACTGATGGACTGAAATCCAAATCAGACTTAAAAACTGCTGAAATTTAACGGGAATCAAACCCTGGACCTTCTGCATTGGAAGCAGATACGCTAACCATAAGACCCAAAGAGCCACATTTTATTGTTTTTTTTTTTTTTATTGTTACTTGTTTTTGTTATTAATACCTATACAAACCATATTAAAACCTTATTCTATAGATTCGGGTTAACTTTTTCAACGTTTTCTTTTAAAAAGCAATACATAACAATAACTTTAGTGTCCCTGTAAAATATGAACGTTGTAGGGCCCCCCCCGTTTGGTCTAATTGGCTCAAACATCACAAATATCGGGAAAAATATCGGAAAAAATCGGAAAAGTACGATTTCTATGAAAAATATTCTTCAAATGTCCCTAAAATCATAACATATCTAATTTTAATGATTTCAAACGTTCCTGTAAAGTTTTATCAAGATCGGAGTAGCCGTTTGCCCGGTCGCGAGCCAAATATCACCGAAAAAATTGCATTAAAAATCGAAAAAAATCGTATAAGTACGATATTCATAAGAAATATTTTTTCGATTTTAACCAAAAACGGAGCAAGTCTAAATTCAGAGATTTCGAAGGTCCCCTATAATTTTCATCAAGATCGCATATGCGTTTGCCCGTAGAGAGCGAACAAACAGACAAAAAAACAAAAAAAAAACCCGAGCTAAATTTTTTGGGGGGGGCAGTGAAATTGAAGTCTACACTTCGCTCATCCAATAAACACATTATGTTAAATAACTAGGAAAACGCTTAAGTCCCGCCGCGTTGAGTGGATGAGCTTTTTAAAGTTTTAGTTTGCGTGGAACATATTTTTCTTTGCAAGTGCTTTCTTTTGTTGCCTATACGCATTGTAGGGATTGTTGTCAAGTTTCTATGTTCTTGTCAATTGGTATTATTTACCGTAAACTAGGAAAACGCTTAAGTCCCGCCGCGTTGATGGATGAGCTTTTTAAAGGTTTTTGTTTGCGTGGGATATCTTTACTTTTGCAAGTTGCTTTGTTTTGCTGCCTACGCATCGAAGGTGAATTGTCAAGTTTCTTTTGTTTTTCTTGTCAATTGGTATTATTTACCGTAAAAAACTTGTATTAAAAGCTTTTTTTCTATGGATTCTGGCTAAATTTTTCACTTTTTCTTTCAAAAGGTATACTAACCCCTAACCTTTAAAGTCCATGTATAATGATGAACGTTGTAGCCCACCCGTTTGGTCAGAATTGGCCCAAATGGCACGAAAATATCGCACAAAAAGTCAAAAAACGTATATTAAAACCTTTATTTCTATAGATTCTGGCTGAATTTTTCAACTTTTCTTTTAGAAAGCAACTACATCACCATTTACCCTTAATGCCAGGAAATATGACGTTGTAGCCCTACCCGTTTTGGGCAGAAATTGGCCCAAATGGCACGAAAGAATCGCACTAAAAATCGAAAAAAATCGTAAAAGTACGATATTCATGAGAAATAATTCTTCGTTTTACCCAAAAATGTAGCAAGTCTAAGTTCAGGGGGAAAACGAAGGTCGTGTCAAATTTTCATCAAGATCGCATATGCCGTTTGCCCGGTAGAGAGCGAAAAAAACAGACAGAAAAAAAAAAAAAAAAAAAAAAAAAAAAAAAAAAAAAACACCGAGCTAAATTTTTTGGGGGGTCGGTGAAATTGAAGTCTTCGCTTCGCTCATCCAAAAAAAACTTATATTAAAACTTTATTTTTATGGATTCTGGGTAACTTTTTCAACTTTTTTCAAAAGGTACTACGGGAACCGTAACCTTAATGTACATGTATTAATATGAACGTGTAGCCCCACCGTTTGGTCAGAATGGGGCCCCAAAAGGCAAAAATATCGCACAAAAAATCAAAAAACTTATATTAAAAGCTTTATTTCTATAGATTCTGGCTAACTTTTTCAACTTTTTCTTTCGAAATGTTAAACATTACTACATTACCATAAACCTTAATGTACATATTTTTAAATATGAAACGTTGTAGCCTAACCCGTTTGGTCAGAATTGGCCCAAATGCACGAAAATATCGCACAAAAAATCGAAAAAAATCGTAAAAGTACGATATTCATGAGAAATATTCTTCGATTGTACCCAAAAAAGTGGCAAGTCTAAGTTTAGAGATTTCGAAGGTCCTGTCAATTTTTATCAAGATGCATTTTCCGTTTGCCCCGGGAGAGAGCGAACAAACAGACGAAAAAAAAAAAAAATACACCCGAGCTAAATTTTTTGGGGGGTCAGTGAAAATTTAAGTCTTCGCTTCACTCGCTTCGCTCGCTACGCTATCCAAAAACTTTAGTAAATAATCCCGTCAAATAAGAATTTTGGAGGGAAAAAATTGCGATATCGCTGAATTTTTGCAAAAGACCTTCCTTATAATATAATACTAGGAAAACGCTAAAGTCCCGCCGCGTTGATGGATGAGCTTTTTAAAGTTTTTAGTTTGCGTGGAATATCTTCACTTTTGCAAGTGCTTTGTTTTGTTGCCTACGCTTGTAGGGGATTGTTGTCAAGTTTCTATTGTTTCTTGTCAATTGGTATGATTTACCGTAAAAACTTATATTAAAAGCTTTATTTCAATGGATTCTGGCTAACTTTTCAACTTTTTTTTGGCAAGCGATACATCACCATTACCTTAATGTCCATGTAAAATATGAACGTTGTAGCCCCACCCGTTTTGGGCAGAATCGGCCCCCAAAAGTCACGAAAATATCGCACTAAAATCGAAAAAAATCGTAAAAGTACGATATTCATGAGAAATATTTCTTCGATTGTACCCAAAAACGTGGGCAGGTCTAAGTTCAGAGATTTTGATGGTCCCCTCCAATTTTCATCAAGACCGCATATGCCCCTTTTTCGTGCGAACAAGCAGACAGAAAAAAAAAACAAAAAAAACATTGGAGCTAAATTTTTTGAGGGGTCAGTGAAATGAAGTTTTTCGCTTCGCTCATCCAACTATAAATACTCCCCAAGAAATCCAAAATCCCAAATCCCAAATTACGCAGCACCATGCTTCGTGAAGTTAGCCCCCCCCCCCACAGTGATTTCTATATTTACTTAAGTATGATTAAAGGACTAGTTGTGGGACTAGTGACATACAAAACTAAAACACCAAATTTTAGCTCTTCAGAATTTTTGCTTTTAATTGGGTGCTTAGTGGAAGTTCGCACCCCCCACAGTAATTCTCAATATTTTCTATAGTATTCAAGCACTTGCACTAATTAATATTTTGTGATTCTTAGAATTTGTGCCAAGTTTTAGAAACCCCTAATATGGTAATACAGTTGGCATGCAAACCCTATCTCTGTATGGGTACCATAGGCTGTTGGCCTAAGGGAATAAGCAAACTCCCCTAGGCCAGCAAACCTTGTTTGCATATCGATAATGAAATGCAGGGTGTTGGCTTAAGGGGAATACATCGATTACCCCAAGCCCAACAACGCCCGCTCCTTTCCTTAAATAATTCTATACGCTGTTGGCCTTAGGGGAATAAGTCAATTCCCTAAGACCAACAAACCTTGTTTACATATTCAATAATAAATGCAGGGTGTTGGCCAAAGGGGGAAAAAATTTAATTACCCCAACGCCAACAACACCCCACTCCTTACCGTAACGATGCATATACGCTGTTGGCCTAACGGGAAAAAATCAATTACCCAAGGCCAACAAACCTTCTTTGTATTTTCCATAATGAAATGCAGGGTGTTGGCCAAACGGGAATAAATCAATTCCCCTTAGGCCATCAACGCTTCCTGTAACATGGTCTTTATCGACAGGTAGAAATGATGGCATAGGGGTAAAAAAAAAGGTTGATGGCCTTACGGGAAGCGGCACTGTGGAAACACCGGTTAGATAAGGCCCAGCCAGTGTATTGGTTTTCCTCGAAACTGGGAAAAAATATTGGTTTTAAAAAACGATGTGTTCCCCTTTTCATAAAATCTGACAAAGTCACTTTACAATTTTTACTGAACATATGAAATTTGTGGCAATTCACTTTTATAACCCTAAAAAATAATATAACTTTAACCAAAATTCCCATTGCATTTTTTTTAAAAATAAACCACGAATATAAAAAAGGAAACTAGTCTGAGTCTTAAAATATTGATTCTTTTTTTTATTTAAAATACCGAATTGGAAAATTTCCCACTTCTTTTTCTAAGAAAATTTTAAAACTTTATGGGAAAATGCGACCGATTAGTAGTTGTGATTACGGATAAAAAAAAAAAGTCAGGGTTTTTTTACTCCACCTTTAAGGGCGAAACAAAAAAAATACTTCAAAATTGAGGAGCAGTTTATTTACACTTTTATTATACGCAATATTTTGTTTGCTTCAAATATTTTTCAACTTTTGGAGTTCTTTTTATTTTTTTTCGATAAAATGAAAACCCTTTTTTTGAAGTTTTTCTCGTACGTACCCCCCTTTTTCCATTAAAACTTTTTTTACTAACCCCTAGCCCAAAAAAATTTTCATATATTTTGTGATCAAATGGATCAAATTTGGGCAAAATATTGTAAATGAAAAAAATCAAAAAGTGTTCGATTTACGACTGCCATTTTTGTTTGTATCGGGGAAGCTCTTTCTATTTTGATTATGATTTCAAACTTCGTCCAGTCGAAAAAAAAACTTTTTGAAATATAGTAGGATTTTAAAGAAATTTCCCCCCGTTTGTTTTAAAATGAAAAATGTTTTTCATTTAAGGACTTGGTATTGGAGGCTTTTTAGTTTTTTTAAAGTTAGTCGATTTAATATTTAAACTTTTATTTATCATTTTTTTAATACTCTAAAAGAATAATTTTTTTTTGATTGTACTTACCCCAAGAGAATGTTTTCCAATGATCTGATTTGGGGGCACACAACAAATCAGCTAGATCCATTGTGTTTTTAAAACCCACAAAAAATAAAATTTAAAAATAAGTGCAAATGCATGGGGAAATTTTTTTATCGACAATTGGGATTGTTTTTTAAAAAAAAATTTTTCTTTGCTATTTAATTTCCATGCTGTGAAAAATTTCATGCATGACCTGTGTATCGAAACTTGCACGCTCAAGGCAGGCCACCCTAAATGCCCCTCGGAGATTAAGTATACCCTTTCAATCTTTACACGTATTTTTGACTGTTTTTTCAATGTTTTTATTAAAAAGTAAAGAAAAGGGGGGGGACCACCCAGGGGGTCCGAATGTAAATTTTCGCCACGCCAGCCCCTAACCATTAAATGCGAATAAGCCTCGATGATGCTAGACTCCTAGAGTTTTACAGGCCTTTTATAAAACAACAACAATTGTCGCCAAATACTGGCGAAGAAAAGTGTTCATTTAGAGGGATTGGAGGGGTGACATGACCTATTATAGTTTGAACAAAGGGTTTGACCCTCGTAATAGTTGATAACTTTCCCACAAACAGGCTATATTTTTTGAAAAAAATATTAGAAGCGGACTGTATAAATTTAAAGTATGTGCAAAACTCAACACTTGCTCATTATTTCAATCAAACATTGTATTTACAAAACTCAAAAAACTTGCCGATTATTAATTTTTCAAAAAACCCCTTGTCACTCTACACGTCTGCCTGCATTTTTTGTGGATATTTGTTTTTTTTTTTACTAGGCTAATGTCTTTTATATGATGTTCCTGCTGTTCATCTCCCCATCCATTTACAGGCACGCACGCAGTGCTAATGGAAAAGGTACGAGAGCGGAAGAAATAGTTTGAGGGTAGTTGAAAACCCAAAACAGGGGCCTTCATGTGACAAGTATCCACGACGTGTCGTCCCCCCCAACCCCCCGTGATTGGCGTCAGCCACTCGAAACAATTTGCACGGGGAAAAAAAAAAAAAAATTTTACCCAAACATTTCGGAAAAACTTTTGGGGTTTTTTTTTTTCCCTTGGGAATTGACTTTCCAATTTAACACAATATCAAGGGGATTTAACTTTTCGGGGCACACTTTTCCTTTCTTTTGAATTTTCAATTTTGTGGCTTTATCGTTCGGGGTTTTTTTTACTTTCGGCTTTTACACTTTGGGTGATTTCACCTTTCGGGGTTTTACATTTTTCGGGGTTTTGCATTTTGGGAAAAAAGTTTGAATTTTGGGGGTTTTTTGCACTTTCGGGATAATCCTTTGGGGGTTTTGTACTAACACCTTAAAATTTTTGGGAATAAAAACATCATTTAGCCCTTTCTGAAAACATATTCATTTTTGTAAAATCAACGCATTAAAAACCCAAAATAATATTAAAAAAAGCAATTTCAGGTTTTTCGCTGTGTTCGTTTTCTTTATTGGTCCGATAGACTAAACAAAAACTCGGGCAAAATGAAAAACTAAAATTTGAGATTGATGTTAGTTTTTTTGCTGCATTTTGACTACGATTGTCAGACCAAGGGTATTTTGACCCGGTTTATTTATTTGTTGTTGTCGAATTGTAAAGTCAATATTAATAAAGTAAACAAAAACAGTGAAAAAAAGGAAAAATATATAATTTCTCTGTTAGAATTATATTAATAAAGTTTGAGTTAAAATTTCAAAGCTCATGTTCAATTTTGCAGTGTTACGGTTTTTTGAACACCTAAACCCTTTAAATTACGAGTTTTTATCCTTTCCAGTTCTACCCTTTTTTTAACTTCGAATCCCGTGAACAACATAAAAAAAAAGTCAATTGCTGATAAAATGATTTATTCTTTTGATTTATTTTGGGTGTAATCTGATAGTGAAATGTTTTTAGTAAAAAAAGGGATTAGCAACTACCCCTACTTTAAATATCGGAAAAAGGTGTAACGGTTTGAATTTATACAACTTTGAAGAAAAGAAAATTTGAAAAGAAAGTAACAACAAAACAAAAAAAACACATTTAGACAAAAAAACTAACAAAAAAAGGAAAACATTGATAAACTGAATTCAAGGGGGATATAAAAAACTTTAGGGCATCCCACAATATTTTATTACAACCCCCCCCCCCCCCCCCCCCCCCCCCCCCCAAATACAATTTTTGTCTTTAGTCATAGCCGGGGCAAGTTTTAAATTTTTCAACGCCAATTCCCCTTTTGGTCAGAAAACCAAAGATGAAAAAAATTCCCCCCAAAACAATACCTGAATAATCTTAAACTATTTTTATTGTAATCTGCAATTCTCTTGCAACCCCCCACCCCAAAAAATTTAAAAAAAAAAAAAACGGGGGGGGGAATTTAGAGTTTTTTACTAAAAATGTTAAATTTTTTTTCCCGCAAAAAAAAATGGACTTTATTTTACCCCAAATATTTGACCTGCCTAGCCAAGCAAAGATAAATAAAATTTTACTTTAAAAAAAAACCCAAAAGTAACAACTTTTTTTGTATTGTTATTTTATTTGGGGTTATTTATTCTTATAAAAGTACTAGAATGAAAAAATATCCAATATATTGTTTTGAGAAATTTTTTTGATGTGATTGTTTATCTCTATTCTGAGAACCGGGATCTTATTAACTACGTTCTCTACTCCCCTCGTGGGCTTATGTTTTTTTTACAACTGCTGATAGTGCTGACCATTGAAACCGGGCCTGGAAACACCCAAATAATCACAATACTTATTGCAGCCGACTTCATTTTTAAAGACGCACAGAAAGCGTGCTTACTTGCAATATCAAAGAGTGTAATCAAAAAAACATGGTAATTTACGTTTAAATAAACAAAAATTATAAAAAGGGGTTTTTTTGTTTTTGGTTTTATTTTTTATTTGGTTCTTTTTGTGATCTTGTTTCCAATTTAAAATTTTTTTTGATTTTGTTTAAATTAAATTGCCATTGAAAATAAATTGTTATACAAATACAAATATACATAAGATCATTTTTGGTTGTTACTATTTTTACCAAAATTTTTATGGTGTTTTTAAATTAAACTCACTTACTAAATGTTTTTTTTTCCAATTCGGTTTAAATACGAATACAAAGAAAAGGGGAAACTTTTGGGGCTTAAAAACCTAAAAACAAAATATAATAAAAAAATTATAATTAACATGTTCAAATTATTGTCAAATCATGACAGTCTAAATTTGTTATTATTCAAACAGCGGAAGCCTAAAAATGAAATATATTATAAATCCCCGGAGAACAGTACAACCTTTGCTGGAGTTCTATTTACGACCCCCTGAAAACAAATATCAATAAATTAAATTTATTGATAAAAATACTAATCATCATTCTAAAATAAATGTATGGGATATATCTAAAATTTGCATTTTTAAATTTATTTTTTATATAATTTTTACAAATTTTTAGTTTGTTCTTCGTTCCCCAAAAGTTTTGAATCTTTCTGTAAAGCAGACTTTGCCCTCTTTTTAAAATAAACCCCTATTTCCCCCGTTTAGCACTAGTTAAATCTGTGCTAACCCCAAAGTGTTTTTCAGATGTAGAAGACAATGAAGCCCAAACGGACGGACGGACGAACGGACGGAGGAGGGAGGGACGGACGGGGGAAACGGACAGACGGCGGACGGCAGAAAACAGCAGACGACAGCAACAGACAGACAGACAAAGACGACAACAGACAGACAGACAGACAGCGGAGGGACGACATCAGGGGCAGACAGAAGACAGACAGAAGACGGAAGGGGCAGGCAGACAGACGACAGCAGACAGACAGCAGACAGACGACAACGACAGACTGACGGACAGAAGACAGACAGACAGCGACAACGACAGAAAACGACAAAAGACAACGACGACAGAAGACAATAACAGATAAAGATAGACAGACAGACAGACAGAAGACAGCCCGACAGACAGACGACAGAAAAAGACAGGGGAGAACGGACGGACGGACGGAGGGACGGGGGACAGACGACAGACAGACAGACAGAAGACGAAGAAAAGACAGACAGACAACAGACAGACGACAGACAGAATTTCCCTTGTTTGCTGTGAAAATTCGCACATTTTTCCATCCTATTTTTCAATGAAAATAACAAAAAATTGGTCACAATTTTGTATCATGGGTGCGTTACTTTAGTACATAAGTTGTGTGTGTACGTTGACACCACTTGTTTCCCCCCTCGTGGTTACGTGTTGGTAATAGGGCTTCCTAACTTGATACACGGGCCGTTGGCGGGAAACATTTCACACTGGGGGGGCTCATGCAAAACGAAACGGTTATTAAAATGTCGATGGAACTTGAACAATATGTTAGCATTGTGTTTTGAGTTTTAGAAAATAACATGCGGAATTTTTTTTTGGGAATATGATGATAAAAAAAAAAAAATTTTAAAAATTTTAGTTTCATTTTTCATTATAATATTTTTGTTTACATTATATTGTTGGATGATAAAAAAGAAATTCCCAATTTAAATACCCTGGAAAATAATTAATTACTGTTTTTTTTTATTTCTCGTTTGGGGTTGATCGGGAAACACTCCCGTGGGTGTAATTGTTTTTTTTTACTACAATTCAAAATTTAAGAAATTCCGCCCCAACCGGGATCAAACCACGAATCCCCCTTTTCCATCCTTCAGATGTATAAGCAACTAAAAATTCGAGTTAAAATGTCCCCGTCCTGATGTCACTGGTTTTTTTTTTGTTTCACTCGGCCAAAAAAAACGGGTCTCGTTTTTTTAAAAATTGTCGGGAAAACAGGAACCTTAAAAAACGTTCTCACAAAAATGTCACGTGTTGCCAATTCTTGCAAATGTGTTGTGAGTTTTTTTAAATCTCTCCGGGACGAAACCTTTTACACCTTGAAATTGATTAAATGTTAGTTCATGCCCTATAAAATATACAATAAATATATATAAAATTTATATATATATATATATTATATAATATATATATATATATTTTTATGTACTTATATATCCATTACGAAAAACCCTGCAAAAAAAGGGAAGACCAATTCATAAATCAAAAATTTTTACAAAAATTTGCTAGAACGGTTGTTGTATAATTTCATAATTTCGTATTTTCACATTCAAAGTTTTACACCCATTATATTTCCCATGCATTTTTAGAACAATCCTGTTTAAAAAACTCTTCCCAATGATATAGAATTGAAAAAGATTTTCTATTTTAGTAAGCTCCTATGGTTGGAAAATGGCTTGCAGTTTTTTGATAACTAGAGCACTCTGGTACGGAAAATGGGCCCTACCCCCCGGACGTTTCAGATTTTTCCACGCATACTACAGGTTTTTTTATGAGGTTTATTAACACTGCCCTTCTTTTAAAGTATAAGTTTTAACGACTCTGATCCCCCATCTATATAAACAAAAAAAGTATAAAACTCATACAAGGTCAAAAAAAATTTAAATACATTTTTAGATGATTTTGGGTTATTTCATGAAATAGCATTTTGGGGATACTTTTTAAAAAAATGTATCTACGTAGTAAAAAAGGAAATGCACAAGTCTAGATAAATCCATAATAAACTATAAACAAATGTGTCAATGAAACAAGTAATGGTACCACCTTGCAACCAAAGTAGCCTTATGATACATTCCCTCTTTAGAATGTCTTAGTTTGAATTTTTCATTTTATTTATTTTTTAAGCAAACATTTTTAACGACGCAATAAAAATAAATTTTTAATAAAAAACGCATAATTGTGAGGAAACATCCATTTGTGATAAAAACAAAACACGACCTCTGATTGACAGGGGTGTTTTTTTGTGACGTTACATTTCCTTTTAACAAAGCTGATCAGAAGTTTGGTGCCCCCGGGGGCTAAGGGGGGGCTAACCCCCTTTAGAGAGATTGAAAAGCATGAACTCGACCCTCCACCATTTTGAAAGGCTTGACAACGGGAACAATAACGATATGCCTAAGGGTTGGCTTTGGGGCGCTTTGGTTTAATGGCCCCCCCTGAAAATCAGTTACATGATAAAAAGGGTAATCTTAAAACGAATTTTTTTTTATTTTATTTTTTAATTCCTTGCTTTCTGGTAAGCATGATTTTTTTTTGGGGTTGGAAAATTTTTAAAAATGTAAACGTTTTTATATAACTGGGTAGCCTAGGAATATAGACGTAACATGGATCAAAGGCATTTACAGCGCAAATAGGCCGTTCAAAAAAATACAAAATGCAAAGTTAAAAACGCCAAAAACCCTTTATGAAAAGCAAAATACAGAATAAAAAGTTTTTTTTTGTTTCCTTCTTTCTACGCATAATTATTATAGTTATTGCTATAAATCATTGTCTCTTATCATAATGCCCCCCATAGATCAGCTTTCAAAAACATTTTTACCCTTTCACTAAGTAAACCTTGTTCATAATTCTTGCAAAAAACAAGCAGAGTGTTTTTATGAATTTGTGGACCATTTTAAACAGGAAATGGGCCCCTTTAAAAAACGAATTAACAACAACATTTAACCAAAAAAAGAGCGTTTTCATTAACAAATGGGGGAACGCCCAGAGATAAGGAAAAGGGTTTTATTTGACCCCGGGAAAACTTTGTTTTTTTTTGGTAAAAACGTTCATTTTTTTTTTATAGTATGTTCTTTTTTCGTGTTTAACCTTGGTTTTTTTATAAACGACTATGAGCTGTTTTTGAATATGAGGGATTTTTTGACATAAACATAAAAAGTGCCTCCACCGGGAAACCACCCAGATACGGGTTAATCCCGGGGGGAGGTACTTTCTTTTTTTCTATAATTTTATATACTTATTATAATATCTTCTATAGCACTTGTTTCCAACAAACAAAAACACGTATTTACCAATCATGGGGTTGGGGGAAAATATAAGAGTGATCGGGGGCCCACAATATTTTAAAAATACCCCCCCCTACCTTTTGTGGGCAACAAAAGGGGGGGCGGGGGCGTGCCCCCACTTAGCCCCGGGAGGGAATTTTTTTCAATTTTTTAGATCCTAGAATGGGTTTTGGGTGCGTTTTTACCGGCAATAATTGTTTAAAGTGTTTATAGCCTCATTTTTTTTTTAATGAAATTTTATAAAAAAGGCTGAAAAAATTATGTTTTTTTGAAATCATAAAGCCACTTTTGTACTTCTTTTTAGTCTTCCCCAGTTAGCCCCCCCAGGGAAATTTTTTCAATTTGGTCTTTTTCCTAGGGTTTGGTGCGTTCTACCCGCAATTAAAAATGTTTTTTTTTGTGATAGCCCATTTTTATGTAATGAAATTTTAAAGAATCGCTGAAAATATTTTGTCTTTGTTTTTTAAAATCAAAAGCCAACGGGGTTTTAATTCTTTTTTTTTTTCCCCAGATTGCCCCCCGGGAATTTTTAATTTTTTGGGATCCGAATGGATTTGGTGCATTTTAACCGGGAATAATTTTGATTTTTTAACGAGTGACAAAGCGAATGAGGATTACTATTCAAAATAAACGGCGTTATTTTGGACTCTGGCGTGTGTGTGCTAGTGTGTACTTTAAAAAATCAGCCGATCCTAAAAGATTTTCGCTTATGTTTTTATTGTTGAATCTAAAGCCAAAGATGTGTTATTCCTCTTCGCCCCCTCGAGCGAATAGCCAGAATTTTTAAAAAAAAACACATTTTAAAATAATCAATCAATGAAGAATTTTGTACCTAAAAGGGAATCCGGGGGGCCTTTACATTGAAAAAAAAAAAGTATGTCCTAGATCTTTTGAAATTTTGGGATTTTGGAAATCAATTTTTTTATTTTTTTTTGTTTTTTTCGTTTATTGGGAGAGCCCTTTTTGGGATTTAGAAAAAATACGAAAAAAGATAAAAATGAAAACTAGGGCTCCCTGGGTTTCCCCCGGAAAAAAAAGAATTTTTAGTAATTTGGTACCAAACTGGAGTTTTTAAAAACACTTTTTTTAGCAAAATTTAAGAGAAAAGGAAAGATTTTATTCTTTTCCAAACTTGCTATTCAATTTTATTGAATCAATGCTCTTTTTTTCTAGAAATTGCAATGGAAATACTTTAATTTAGATAGGGGCCAAGAATGTTTTTCTTTTTGCATTCACGACGTCGATAATCCTGCTTCATAAACGGTAATTTGAAAAATTAAAAAAAAAAGAAAACTCGAAAAAGTTTAGATTTCCCCCATGCCCCCAGCTTTATTTATTTTTAAATTCCCAAATCAAACTATTCAATCAAATTTAATATGTTATATATAATGAACGTGTCTATTCATTTTTGCAGAATTGTTTAATTGCTACCCGTTATTTGTTGAGTTGAGAAATAAAGGATGAAATCCCTCATGCAGTTTCTGCACTTTTTCTAAAAAAAACAGATTTAACAAACTTTTTCATAGTCTAGTAAAACTCTAAAATAATAAAAAAACTGTAGTCATACATTTAGTAGGGGTGATTATAACAATTAAAATTTCATATAAATTTCGTAAATATTTTGTTTCATCAAAAAGAATGGAGGGGGGGTCCCTGGGGGGCCCCCCACCCACCCCTTTTTGGGATCGGTGCCCGGGCCCCCATTTGGTTGTTGCCCCGCCCCTGGACCAATAGATAAGATTTTAAAAATTTTAAAAGGGTATACTGTCGGAGTGGGCAAAAGCTTTTTTCAGGAATTTTGTGGTAAGCGTTTTCCTTTTCTTAGATCAAAATTGGAAAAATGTAAGTTTCTTTTAATTCCTTTGCCCTCGTATCCCGTCGAATTCCAGTTCCAATGTAAACTGCAGTAGCCTACCCTATGAAAGTATCTTTTAACAGCTTGTGTTTTTTGAAAAAGGGGCCCCCCCTTTCAGATCGCCTTGGGGCTCACTTTAATAAATAAAATAATGAGAAAATTTAAAAAATATCAATTTTTTATTTTTTTAAATCGGAGGTATAAGAACGTGAAAGAAACTAAGTTCTCTTGAAAAAGAGGAAAGTCTCCGTTCCTTTTTTGGAGAATAACTTTAACTTTTCTCCTTTTTTGGGGGGCGGTCCAAGATGGCAGTTCCATGAAATTAGTTTTTATCTCAACAAAGCTTTTAGTTCTAAACTATTCTCCTAGGTTTTCCCGGGAAAATATCGAGGGCTCGTGCTAAAAGGGGTACAATCACAACTAGCTGAATTTAATCGCAATTATTGGGATGTACCTACCGAAGCTGGGGCTCTGAACCCCGGCAGCTACGTTACGTACATCCTGTCCATTTTTAGATGTTGACACAAAAGCCTGACGTCAGAGTCATTAAGCATTATTTTTATTGATTCCTCAACCCATCTTCTCCAGCTGGCTCTCTGTGGACAGTCAGTGAAAAAACTTCCCCAGTGGTAGGGGAGGGTTCATATATACGTAAAAATGGGTTTTTCCTATTCTCAAATTAAAAAAAAAAGGGCCCACGTCCTGGCCCGCGGTTGAATTTGCCCCCACAGAGCAGGCCTGCTAATCGTAATAGACGGAAAGAAGAAAAATCCACCGCAAAAAACAGCCAGAGTAAGGTATTTTTACTCCCCGAAATAGAGCAGCTTCGGGGACCCTCCCCCCACCTTGACGACACAAAGACACCAGACCGATGACAAAACGATGACGACCACGCGGAAAAAACCCCCCCTTTCCTCCACCCCCGTGGCGGTTTTTGACCAGCATGGGACTTTCTTTCCAATCCCCTAAGGGGGAGAGTGGCCATTTTGACCTAACGGTTGCACCCCTTAATCCAAATTTTAAAAAAAAAGGGAAATGGAAAAGCATTTGGGCGCATTTCCGAAGGGACTCAAGCAAACACGGGGACGAAATTTCCTAAATGGGAGCGAAGCTGCATAATCAAAAATCTAGAAGGAGGTTACAAAAATAGAAATTTTTCCAGCTATGTAGCAGGGCCCAATACGTTATGGAGTGCCGGGTAAAGAAAACCCCTTTTAATTAGCTAGTTTTCCCAAAGGGAACCAAACCCTTTCCCACCGTTCTCGAGCGTTGATATAATGTGAAGAAAAAACTAAGTTTATTGGACAGTTTTGGTTTTTATGTACTTAATATACGCAGAGAGGGCGGACAGAAAAATGGCGCGAGTAGATGACTTCGCTCACTAAAAATTTGGAAAAATCACAAATGTTTACCAAAATTGGTCATAGTAGAACTAAGCCAACACTGTTTATATAGGCTATTAAATTTTTTTCCATTATATTATGAGAAGAAGTTTAAGAAAATTTCTTGTATGTAATGTATTTTCAATAAAATTATATTTTGTGCACCTTGAAGTAATTTGAATAGTTTCCAACAGATTTGAAAAACGTATTTAGTCGTTTCGTCTCTGACATCCTGGGGTTCGACCCGCTCCCTATAAAGTATCATCATATCCTATGTATTACTTCACTATCCCTCGCCATCGTATTTGTTTCTCCTCTTAGCAAGTTGGCAGACCCTAACACCTGTGTCTTATTTACAGACGCGACGGCTCCCGCGCGACGCTCGCTACAATGACGTCACACGCCTCATCACATGACGTTCCGAACAACCAGGGGCTTGGCGTCACACAAACCTTACGTAATCCACACGAAATAAGAAAAAACATGGGATTATTTTTCGTGCGCGTTAAATATAACATCGGCGGTTGTAAATTCACGTTTCGACCTAGGCTCTTGACCTCGATGGGGCATCCGTCAGAAAACCATGTTTCAATACAATTGGGTTCTAAAATGGCTGAACGACAGACATGATAGTCCTTAATCATAGTCATATTTATTTTACATTTTGTTGTATTTATATTACAAAATGAAATCGTTCATGAATTAAAAAGGGTGAAACATTCCTAGAAAGCACCATCTTGAAAATCTACGAAAATAATGATAGATTGCATGATGGTTGATCCTGGGGGCGTCGTTGGGCCAGCGGAGAAAAGAGGAGAGTACAAAGAGGGGGGGGGGGGGGGCGAAGTTGGACAAAAGCGGGCGCGAGAAACGAGTGAGCTGGCTAGAGAGGCAATTCACCTAAGAGGGAACCTTCCAGGTGGTAACCTGATCTAAAGGGTGCTCCCCGAAGCTTCGTTCCTCAGGGTGCTGTTTCCGAGGATACGCCGCTGCGGAGCGAACGCGCTGTTGATTGCTACACATACGAGGACATTTTAACTCCGTTCGCGAGGACATAATCAACATTTCGGCTCGTAATGCTAAACGAAGACGCAAGTAAGTAGAGCTACAAACCCACGTGCAATTTAACATAATATTTAGCGACATTGTTTAATACCAATCCAGAAAATTTGTTCTTCCTCGACCTATGCATATGGTGCATCAATCCATCACACACCCTCCGATATCCATTTTATCTATCATAAATCCATACATTCACCTCTATGGATGGGACGTTAAACGTGAGATTTACATACACGTTTACAGTTTTTGTCCATATCTTTTTTTTTCAAATACGAGAGAGGAGCTGGCCGCCGTCCAAATTATTGTCAAATTAATTTCTTTGACTACCAATAGGAAGGAATCGTCTAATAATACGAATTTGATGGTTGTGACGATTGACAAAACGCCATTACGTTTTAAAACGCGACTTTTAAAAGTGGTAACCGACAATGGTTGGCTCAAGCGTAAGCGCCGTAAAGGTCCCGGGTTCGATCCCTTAGAGACTTCATTCCTGCCTGAAGTTTTTTTCCGAGTTTTCCTCAGTTGTTAATAAGAGTCTGCATACCCTGATTTTTTCCTGGAAGTTTCTCTGAAGCCCAGTTTTTATCGGATTGATACCAGCCTTTGCACATATGTTCTGGTCGTGTATATGAAGTATACAACAGAGGCTAATTTTTTTTAAACCATCACAAAAAATCATTATAAAATTAAATTGATTTTTAGGATTTTAGATTTTTGTAAAGTCATTTAAAATTGGTAAATTTCAGAATTTATTTTGTGCGTAATGCGTAATGGATGTTTTGTAATCTTAATCTATGACTATAGAAAGTTACCATATCTTTGCTTCACCACTAGGAAACGCTTTAAGTCCCGCCGCGTTGTTGGATGAGCGTAATTGGTGTATTGAGCTGCCACGTTTTATGCGGATTTTTCGTTGTTCTGTGAAAAAATCTCAAAAGTACGCAAGTAGAAGATTTTTTTTAAAAATTATTTAAATTAAATAAAAAACAAACTTTAAATTTTTTAATTTTTTTACTAAATAGTAATTTAAAAAATTAAAAAATCGTAAAATTGCGATTTTCATAATAAAATAATTGTTCGATTGCGCTCAAATTTCACACGATATATAGAATTCATAAACTTAAGGTTCTGTGAAAAATCATTACAATCGATAAAGCATGTAGTTGTTATAAGTCAAGACTTTTTTAAAAGAAAAACCCGTAAATTTCGATTTTCATGAGAATAATTTTTCGATTGCGCTCAAATTTCACAGAATATCTTAATTCATAAAATTATGGTTCTGTGAAAAAATCATAACAACGGATAAGCATGTATGTGTATAGAGTAGAAGAAATTTTTTCAAAAATCGAAAAAATCGTAAAATTGCGATTTTAAATGAGAAATTAATTTTTTTGATCAATTTTCCCTCCGTGCAGTTTTTTTCGTTCGAGATTTTCATAGACCTCCATAAATTTCATCACAATTGAGTATTGGTTTTAGCCGGAATCTGTTCACAGACACACAAAATACAAAAAAAAAAAAAAAAAGAAAAAAAAAAAAAAAAAAACAATTCCGGGATTTTTTTCTCCAGTGAGTGAAATGGAATCTTCGCTTCGCTCGCCTACGCTCGCTACGCTCATCCATAACGCAAAATTGCACC
>JAMZAV010010095.1:0-39691 GCA_024449915.1 Sweltsa coloradensis
AAAAAATTTTTTAAAAAATTAAATAAAAAAGGTAAAACGTTAAAAAATAAAAATCTTGGACTTTTCATTTTATTTACATAAAATTTTTAAAGGTGATTTTTTCGACTTTTTTACAGAAGTCTTTATCAAAAAAATTTAACTTTTTAAAAAAACAACAACAAGACAAAAACATATCTTTTTTTTCAAAAAATATTGATGGCTGTGTATGTGTATAGCATCAATGACATAATATAAGCTAAGCGCCAGACCCCACAAAGGCGTGGGAGCATGACAATTTAAGCTCCCTTGAATATATCCCAACTCATAAAAAAAAACCCCCATCTTTCTAGTTCCAGTTGATCATTTTACCTGTTTTGTTTTCCTTCATTTGTGTTGGGATGTGTGTGAAGTGGGCGTTTTCTATACCAGGTTCTGCGCTTAGTTTTAAAATTCATAGGTGGGCCCTTCGTCTACAATTTTCCGGGGCCATTTTTTTTTTTTTTCCCGCTATCTTCGTCCCTTTACCCCTTCATCAATATCTGTGGGCCTCAATGCCATCCTATGTCAGATGCACAGTTTGGGGTTTCTACTTTGGGCTTTTGTTAAGTGGTCAGGGGTGTTTTATAGACCTACGCTAATTTTAGCTCCTTGGGTGGGCCTAGGTCTTTTCTATTCACAGTTTTTTTCCATTTTACCACATACATCGCCATCTGAGATCCCTGGTCTACGACATAGGCAGAGAACAAGCCTACATTTGGGTTTGATCCGACCCCCCTTTCCCAATTTCCTACGATCTTTTTTTTCACACAAAATTTTTACCCCCCCCCATTACTTTCTCCTGATGTATCTCGTTTTTTCCTCGGAAAAAAAGGGGGGAAATGTCCCATTGCTTGCAGTCGACACACCAAAAACCCCACCCTGACTCCCTTTTTCACAATAAACACTTTTCCCTACATTTGTCTTCCCTGGTTTTGTTTGATCTTTCAACATTTTTCCCTAGTTTTAGCCTTGGCCATCTTTCATTTACGTTTTTATTTACCAATTTTTGACTTTTTTAAAATTTAGGGCCCCAAAATGTTCTTCATATCTTTTATTTCCCATCACATTTTTAACACCATCTTTATCACACAATATTGTAAATAAAAAAATAGAAAAACTGCTAAGAAAACAAAACTCCTACTAGTTGTTTTTCCGGTTACCAATCAGTGTGGGATAATTTCTAGACAGAAAACAGCAAATTTTTGTAAATGTGTTTTGGGTAACCTGCAACCTGTAAGTGGTCAAACCTTGAAATTTTTATCACTCCCCTTTGGGTGGGGTTTTAAGGAGGGGAAATTTAATAACAAAAAAAAATATAATTCAGACTAATAGTATTTAGGGATTTACCAAGAACATAAACAATATGAGTCATGTGAAAAAGGTAAAATTGGCAATTACTAATTTTCGATGGGTCCAAGGGGGAAAAATCTCCCATAATAAATAACACGGGGACGTCCTTATTGACGTACTCACAACCTTTTTGTAAATCCGCTATTTTTTGGGGGTGTAATTTGGCGAGTTTTTGGAATGATAATTTCGCGAGTTTGAGGTATATTTGCGACAGTTTAAGACACAATTTTCAAAAGGGCCATTTTAGATTTTAAATTTTAAAGTAGATTTGAAATTCTAAAACGCTAAGTTTTGTAAATTTCAGTTTCACAATCAAAAAGCATTCACAGTAAAACTTAAAAGAATAATTTTTAAAAACAAACATTTTAGTGAAAATTTATGAGAGGGAGATTGCAAGAAGGAGATGAATTGGGGACCAAGGGACAGACTCGATAGCGAATAGTGTGATAAAAGATGGGAACAGCAAGGAGGAGACTGGAATGTGGTGGAAAGAGAAGTTTTTGTGGCAGGAGAGAAGATGGAGAGGCCATTTCAATGGCAACCCCAAGGCAGAGTTGGGCATGGCAACAGATAATCATTAGTTATAGATTATGTGGTCGTTCAAATTGTAGTTTTAGCCACCTTGGATTTGTTTAGGTATACGTGGAGAGTTTGTGAGGGCCCCTTGGAAGGGCGGAATAAATAGGACCTGACATACTAAATAATACATCTTTTTTCTCCATCTATCCTAAAATCAATTTAATATTTTCATACATAAAAAGGGCACGAGATGGGATATAAATTAAAGGTATTTTTAAGTAAATATAAAAAAAAATTTCAACAAAAGTCAAAAAGTTTTGAGTTTTTATAAAATATAACCCAAAAAAAAAAGTGCCCCTTTTTTTCAACATGTGCGATCCATCAATGTTCCCCCTTTCAACTCAAAAGTTTCCTAACCAGAAAAGGGGGAAAAATGGTTTTAAAAAAACGATTTGACATATTTTTTAAAACCTAAAACACACCAATGGAGAGAAAAAAAAATGTTCCTATTTCTAATGGGGGAGGAAACATACGAATCCTAGAGCCCACTTCCAGGGAACCAGCTGGGGAAGAGTCCTACAAATTCTAGCACAACGCCTATCCACATTTTAAAAACCAAAAATAAATTAGACTTCGAGATTTTCACCTTCGGGCAGACAATTCAAAATAAACACAGAAATCAATAGACCATTCTATAAAGATTACTGAAACTTAAAAAAAACTGCCAATTCCAAAACCGAAAACGAGATCAGGCTCAAATAATAGCAACACAAATAACAAAACGAAAAGGCGATTTTTCCCCTCGAGATTCCCCAAAACTCTAGGGGGAACTGCTAGACACACCCGTACATATAACCAAGACACCCTACCCCAGCGCATGGAAGAAATCTCGACAGGGTCAAGGACGAACCCCGAGCTTTTGGGGAGTGGGGCTAAATGCAGTGGGTTTCCCAATCAGGCCTAGACCGGGCCTAAAAACCAGTCAATGCAGCCATCATTCAAAGGGCCCAGGCCTAATACAGGCAGGCCTATCATCACTGCTCAGAGTCGGCCGGGTTTTTCAGACAATTCACACCCAGGGCCATACGCTCAAGTTACAAGAAAATGCACTTTGTGATCAAGTCGGGCCACCGAGGGGGAGTTTAGCTTGCCCCCCTACAATAAAGTATGCCCATCTGCAGAAGCGGGGTCTTTTAAAGGTTTTGTAATTAAGATATATGCTACTCCTTTTTCTCTCCCACTACAGGTCATTAGAGGCTCTAGGCCTAGCCATGCATACTCCTGTTTACTCTACCACAGAAGAGTCATTAGAAAATTCTAGGCTATTCAACAGGCGATGGCCCACGTTTCCATAGAGGAGGAGGAAATTTTTGTAATATCGTCAGCAAATCACATGTCTGTAGGTCTAAAAAACCCCCAAAGTCAATATTGGCGTAAAGGGGGCACAAGTAACGTTCTTTTTTTAGACACGGGTTTGCTTAGTCTCAATCATTAGTGAAAGAATATTTCAGAAACTAAAAATTCCATAAAAACAGTGGGAACTTCAAAAAGATATTCTCTTTATGGTTCCACAAACCCATCCCTTTAATAGGATTTTTCTTTGCCACTCTCACCAGCGAACAAAAGTCAGCACAAGCAATGTTGTATTTTTGTAAAGGGGGAATAGGTCCCACTTCAAATTTACTCATCAGCAATGAGTCCCCCGACTTAATCGAAATAAAGGGACTCAAGGGGTAGGTTTTTGCCACAAATCGATTTCCACAAGAAAAATGTACCAAAAAAAAATTCCCTAAAGTCTTCACGGGAATTGGTAAACCCTCAAAAACTTCCAATCCATTTACACTTTTGACCAGAATATTAAACCATAGCACAAAAACATCGAAGAATTTCCCAATTCCTACGAAAGTCGTAGAAAAGGAAGTTGCACGTCCGAAGAAATGGAGTTATGAAAAAGGTTAGGCCCAAAACACCATGGGTATCCCCCTTTGTGCCGGGTCCCAAAACCAAATGACCCGATACAATTGGGATGTGTGTAGACAGAGACACCGAACTTGGCTATTAAACGTGAGAATCATATAACCCCAAAAATTTGACGATTTTATTTTTTCACTAAATGGGCAAAAATCTTCAGAAAATTTAGATTTTAACGAGGCTACCACCGTTTTTGCGGATAATAGTCCAGGTTCATAACCACCTTCTCGACACATATCGTTTAAAAAGGTATAACCCCTTTAACTTGGGTAAAAATGCGGCAAGCAAAAAATTTTAAAGACACTATCAGGCAGGGCCTTAACAATATAAAGGGGTGTGTAAATATAGTGACGATATCCTGGTTTAGGGAGATATCAAGAAAGTCACGAGGGGCAGACTAGCCCGGGTTTACAAAGATTGGAAGACTCGAATCTCCTCTCAATTTAAAAAAATGTTCATTCAGTCAATCTACACTAAAATTTTTTGGATACATGTTTTGGGGGAAAAGGGCATCGAGGGTCGACCCGGATAAGGAAAGGAAATCTCTGTTATGGGACCCTCCAAGAAATGTAAAAAAGTACGTAGTCTACTGGGTAGTTGCAGTTCTGCGGAAAGTTCATTCCGGACCTTTCACCCAAAGGCCCCAATCCGCCATTAACAATGAAAGAGGTTGACTTTAAAGGGCCTGTGAGCAACGGGAGGCACTGATAAACTCAAATTTCAACCCAATCTAGAAAAGCGCTGCTATTTTCGACTAACAAATCATCCATTTAAACAGCGATGCCGGACCAAAGGACTTGGAGCAATCCCTCACAAAAACATCCAAGCGAACCAGACAAATCTTTGTTATGAAAACCGAGCTCTAAACCAGTCGAAGAAGTTATAGACGACGAAAAAGGAATGCTAGCGGGTATATGGAGTAGAACATTTCCACTTATACCCTTTTTGGAGCAGCAAATTTTTTATATACCACAGACCACAAGCCCCTATTACATACAGGATGCGCGCTCAGTGACGTCGCTAGACTGAACTTTTGACTCCCCGACAAATGCCATACTTTTTTCCAGTCCTACACAAGGAGGAACTGAAAAACCCAGCAGATATTTAGTCGCGCCACCCTACCCTTCAAAAAAAACCGCCCCAAAATCCCAAGACTCCGGAGGAAACATAAACTTCATTGTTAAAAAAACCGCCCCAAAAGCAATGTCTTTGGGAAGAAAGTCAAACCGCTACAAGCAAAGACGATACCCTTCAGGATTTAATTAACATCATACAATCACCAAACCCATACGGAAATTCGAAAACATAACCACCTACACTCATTCTGGGGTATCATCGAGAGATCACCACTGCTGACGGCATTCCCTTCAAAACAATCAATGTAACCCCTGGATTTTACGTGTGAAAGTCTCCAATTGCCCATGAGGACATCTGGGTATAGTCAGACCAAGAACTAATGGGTACAAAAGTGGGTTTCCCGGGAACGATCGGAGCGGGAAGAAGAAATCAAAACTGCCCCCCCATGCCAGTCAATTACCAAACCCAAATTCAAGAAAAACCTATCATTCAACTCCAATTCCCAATCACCAGGGGAAAAACTTAGCGATTGATTTGACGGCCTCCCCAAAAAGGGAAATACCTTATGATTGTCACAGACGAACTTTTCGCGTTACCCAATCGTGAAATAATTCATAAACCAGCGCAGAGATAGAAATACCAACCTAGGGCCCTTTGTTTACTTTGTTCGGGTTTTCCCCAGTCAGCTAAAATCAGACAACGGCCCTCCGTTCAATAGCCAAAGCCTTTGCTGTTTTCGCATTAACTTTAAATTTTGTCACCACTGTGCACACCACTATGGCCCGAAGAAAGGGGCTCGCGAGGGCGAACGTGCAGAATCTACGCAAACAATATAGGGCCCACCTACCAAATTTACATCCAAAACGAACTAGATGCTTTTTTTCAAAACTACCGAGCTACCCACATTTTACCACTGCATCCCTCCGTACACGCATATTGGAAAGGGCCCGATGAAGCCCACTTTTCCACAACTCCTTCTGCTGAGATATAAAAACCGGGACAATCTTCAATTGCAACCACTGACGGGAGAACAAGAAAAGGCCAAAAAACATACGCCGACGCAAAACGAAAATTTTCCCAAAATAAATTCAAGCGGGGGGACTTGGTACTTTTCAAAAAAAAAAAAAATAAAAAAAGTTGACACCCTCCGTTCGATCCAGTCCCATACACCCTAAAAACCCAAACAAAGTTCCAAATAACCATCCAGACCCCCACAAAATAACCCGAAAATTTATCCTTTTTCAAACCCTACCACCCAAAAAAATAACCCCATGACCCCGGAAGAAAAAAAAACATTTAGAGGAAGAAAAGGGGAAATGCATGATCATCTCAAGGGAACCCCAATTTTCCCGGGAACCCTCCAGCTAGAGACTTATCCAGCTCCGCACCCCAGGTTTTCCCAACGAAAACGTCAACCCCTGATCCTGCAAAACTAAAAACTAGCCTAGAATAGAAATGCACTTCATGCAAAGTAAAAACCCTTTAAATTAAAGAAATGACTTCATGCCAAATAAAACCTAGAATAGAAATTGCATTAATGCAAAGTAAAACCTTTAGTTTAAAGAAAGCACTTCATGCCAAGTAAAACCTTCATTTGAAAAAAAGGGAGGAACTGTTTATGTTCAAACTTGTAGTTTTTGCCACCTTGGATTTGTTAGGGATACCTGTGGGGAGTTTGTAGAGGGACCTTGGAATAGGGGAATAAATAGACCTGCAGTACAAATGAAAAACTTTTTATCCCCTCTTCCTCAATCATATTACATATTTTCATACATAACAATTTTAAATTTTTTTGTTTGGGGGAAAGGGTAAACCTAAAATAGTAGCTTTTACGGGATACAGTGGCGCGCTGAACCCTTGAATCGAACAGGAGCAAGCCCCCTATACAGGACCCACCCACCCTCAAAAAATAAAAAACATGAAAGGGGGGGCTGGGGGGTAGCCCCCCGGTAACATGCGGGTCGGGGGCCATAGCCCGGAAATTTTTTTAATTCTTTGGGGTTTTTTGGGCGTTTTAACGGTTTTTAAACACTAGAAAAAAACCTTTTTGGAACAGAATACAAAAACCCCCTTTCAGCAAGAAAAAAACAAAATTCACATTTCCAAGAAGTTTTCATTTTCTTAAATTTTAAAGGGGCCCATGCAACATACGGTCCGGGGCGCATAGCCCCGGAAAAAAATTTTTAATTCTTGGGTGTTTTTGGTGCGTTTTTTAACGAGTTTAAAGCACTAGAAAATACCTTTTTTTGGTAACAGAATACAAACCCATTACATGCAAGAAAAAAAAAAAAATTTATCAGTCCTCCAAGAAATTTTCATTGTTTTAATTTTTTACGCCCCCTGGCTGGCTGGTCCCGTTTTGCACTTAGAAATTTGTCGATAGATAGGTTTTTATTTTATTTATTTGTTTAAAAGATTTTATTTTGAAAAAGTCCTAAAAGAAAAACGGGACAATTACCCGTACCGGGGGGTTTTTTTCTAGGGGGGCAGCAGGACAGGTGCCTGAATTCCCGGATTATTAATATGGAAGGGAGAAGTCTAGATTTTAGAAGATAACAATTTAGTAACATTACCCTCCAACAAAAAGAAAAAGAAATATTTTAATGAAGAAACGTATTAAAATATCAAGTCAAATTTAATTTCCTTGTGCAAATCAAATCATATCCAACCTCTTACATTTAAGATACATGTTTTATGATGAACAAAAACAGAAAACATCATTTAAAGATTTAAAAGCCAAAGAACCCCCTTGGCTTTTAACCATGGGTTTTTATGTGATTTTTTTTAACAGCTGTTTATTAAAAGAATAATAAACTTTTCAGACCTGTGGTATTGTTGATACTTGATATGGTGAGATAACAATCAGTAATGTTACTCTCCAAAATAAGGAAATGAAAAAATTTTTTAATTGAATAAATCAGTGAATATCAAGTCAAATTTAATTCTAACTACAAAATCAAACCACCCAATCTTTAATATTTAGATACATCGATAAAATATGAAAAAAAATAAAGAAACATTTAAAACAGGCGACGCTTGTTGCTTTTGTTTCGACACGTCGACAAATGTGAGGTGACCCCCAAAATAACGGGAAACCACCCACTGAAGGAACTTCGAAGTGAACTAGTAAAACTTTTTTTTTCAATAATATATTTTTTAAATATAGGTTTATTTTTCCCCAAAAAAAGGGGGTTTCATTGATTGGAAGAGCGTAGCGAGCGAGCAAAGATTTTAATTTTACTTCACTGGAGTGGAGAAAAAAGTCCGGGAAAGTTTTTTTTTTTTTTTCTGTATTTTTTTGTGTTTGTCACCACGATTCCCGGGTAAACCCATCCCAAATTGCGATGAAATTTTTGGAGGCCCGAAATCTCTGAACGTAGAACTGCCCGTTTTTGAGCACAAACTTAATTTGTTTCACATGTAAATCGCAATTTTAGATTTTTTGATTTTAGAACTTATTAAACTCTTCACCAAATTTTTTTGGAAAATCTTTGGAAAACAATATGTAGATAAAGTTTATTATTAATTGTTTTCAATGTCCTAAATATGATGAGGGAAATGAAGTATAAATAAAATAAAAATACAAAAAAAAAGGGGGGGGTGGGTCCCCTCCGGGGGACCCCCCCACCCACCCCCTTTAACCAGGAGCAAATTTCTCCTGGTCTTTTTATGGTCAGCGGCCACGACTGTATATTACATTACTTACTTGAAAACATTACTAGCAGACTTTTCCCCGTCTGGCCGGGGGAAATTTGGCCCAGAGCAGGTCTGCTAATTGTAAAAAAGGGGATTCCCTCTCGTAAACATCAGCTGGTGAGAAGAATAGTCTCCCCAAAACTAGAGGCGAGCTCGGCAGTCCTGACGGGACAGCCACGCAAACGAAAAATGACAAGGATTTACCAAATGGGGAGAAGTGAGAACCCCCAAAATTCCTCCCTCTTCCCATTTCCGACTAGGATGGGACGTTCCCCCCCAAAAACCCCTAGGCTAATGGGGCATTTGACCCGACGGTTGACACGCCCTTTTAACCAAACAAACCAAAAAAAAGCAGACTTGGCCCTTGGGCCTAGTAGGTATACGTAGGTAGGTAGGTATAGGTATAGGTGGTAGTATACTGAAGGAACCATATTAGTAAATCACACAAGTAATTTTTAGAACATTTCATTCGTAAATTCACAGGTCAAAAGGGACACAAATTTGATACAACAAAAATAATTAACCTAGAGTAGTTAAAATATAAATTTTTTTTTTGGGTTTGCTTTTTAAAAATCTGGAAAAAAAATGGTCAGCAAAAAAAATTTTGTTAAAATCTCAAGTTTTTGTATTTTAGTTTGTTAAATATAAAAAGGCGTAAGATTTACAGTAATGATTTCATCTTTAAACTTACCCCGATGAAACATATAACCTTACAAACTTACAATCAGCAAGAAATACTTCAGTAAAAACAGTATGGTGTTTACAGAAATATAGGCCGCCATCAATAATGGCCCAACGCCAATTTAATGAACAGTATGTAGTAAACTTATAAATATTAAATTTTTTGGCAAATAAATGGCATAAGGCCTACCGCAGGGGTGCCACTGGGTTTTTTCAAATCCGTAGGGGGGACTTAAAATCCCCAAATATCCGTGAAAGTCTAAAAATCGTTGTTTTTATTGATAAAACTATGAGAAGGATAAATTGATGTTTTTTTTGTTACCCTCATAACCTAAAAGTTGCCAAAGGGGCCTAGCTATGCACAGCAAGAAGAAAAGGGGCCAGAAACCCGTGGTTTCTTTAATTAAGATTGCATAAAATTTTAAAATGTTATTTTTTTACAGAAAATTTATTTTAAACATTAAAAAAAATATTTTTGACCTGGTTAAAAAATTCTAGGCCTAGGGCTAGGCCTAGCTGGGCCCCATGAATGTTGCATCACAATTTTGACCTAGGCCTAGCCAGGCCCATTGTTTGTTCATAATAACATTGCAGAAATTGAAACAAAATTTTAATCAATACTAATTTATTTTTCACTTTTAATACATAATCCAAAAATTTTTAAAAAAAAACAAAAGAAAACAATTTTTTTTTTTTGGGTCTGGCTGTTCAATTTTAACTTTTCATCCTCCCTAAAAGCATTATGCTTGGCTGTTCTCAAATGGAAGCAGTAGGGATTGGATACACAAAGGCAGTTCCTATTACATTGGGACCGCTCCGCCCATGCTCCACCCCCTATCGAAAGTCGAATCGATTATCGCCTGCCTTCATGTTTACAAACGAAATTAAACCCCCGCAGTTTAAAAATACGAAAATAAGCATAGAAAACGTAATTAACAAAATATCCCTTAAATAAGACAAAAAATCCCCTTTATCCGTTTTTCACCCTTAATATCCGTAAAACGGATAAAATCGTTAAAAAACGGCAGCCCTGCCCACCGTTATAATACGCCATAAAATGGGAGTACCGTAGTACAGATAGAACCCAAAATATTTTTATTTTTATATAGCAGCATTGGACAACCATCGGATGCTTCAACAAAACCCTTTTCCATCACACCTCACGTGTAGAGTGTGAAAAAAATGACAATATGGAAAGCAATCCAAGGGAAAAAAAACAATATGTAGACTATCAATGTAATGACAACTGGCTACATAATTAAATTTTTGACTTACCAAAGACAAGTAAATACTAAAAACTTCAATTTTACCAGCAGAAGAACTAAAAAAAACTCTGTTATATTTAAAGAAGTTAATAAAGTATGAATGAGGGCATAGGCCCATTCAAGGCCCCTTCAAAACGGGACGGAATATGTAGGTGGTGATCGTAGTCTTAAGAAACTCCCCCAAGTCTATCTACAAAGGGAAAAAAATTAAAAAGTAAGAACCGGGGCAACAAGCATATGCCACCCTTTGGGTTTTAAAGTTTAAACTGTGTGGCTACACGTTGCAAAAAATGATTTAGGCAGTACCCCTCAGGCTAATAGATTGTTAGGCCTACAAAATAGAAGTGATGAAGTGAAGACTTGTTTTATATCTCTAAAAATTTTTCTAAAAGGGCCTATGTCCAGGTAGGTTCAAAACGGGTCACTGGGCAACTTGTTTCTGTGACAAAGTTTTGCCTAGGGGATTATTCTCAAGGTTCAGAATTACTAGTCAAAAATGCGTCGTAGCCAAAAAAAGAGGGCCCAGTTTATTCAGGAAAAACAAAAAATGCAATAAAATCAATTTAAAAAAATAAAGAGAACGAATACGTAAATTCAATAGGGAACACGAGGTTTAATTTGTTGGGACCTTCTTAAGGGAAAACATTCAGGTAGGCTACTACCTTGGAAGATAATAAGTAAAAACAAAGCATTACGGTAGTGTCTAAAACAGAAGTCGGACCAGGTGATTCACCAACAAGGCCTAATTAATGTTAATGAGTAGTAGCGAAGAAATATGACGCCAACACAAGTATCCATAATCGGAAACCGTTCTTAGCAAAATGAATTTTTAAAAATATTGATGTTCACATTCTCTAAAAATGCACTCTGAAGGCAACAAAAACAATGTCGTGAGCACTTAATTAAAATGTATATTTATATTAGGCCCCTACGTAAGTATTTGAAATGTCACACGTATGGCGTCTACAAGAACTCGTCGCACCAGGTCGGTCAGGCATTGGAAGCAATCGGACGACTGTTTGGCATTGGCTCCGCAACTGTCTTTCATCCAGTCCTGGAAGAGGCCCTTGTCTTCTTCAGGACTAGGAACTGACCCAGGACCACGTACGCCTGGAAATAAACATGGTTTTCATGGGTAAATACTACATAGCTATTAAATCTAGGAGGAATAGGATTGAAAATCACCAAGAGAAATAAACACGTTCCAGTCATGGAAAAGGTACAGAAGGACGACAACTGACTTTTAAAACGTTAGGCAGGTGTAGGTCACACAGACACAAATAGGCCTAGATAAAAAGACGTGTTGCCGATATGTTTGACCAACTGCAGTCTTTCAGCTTCAGTAGAGGTGCTACTGTTGTTATGTATATGTTATGAGGGCGCCATATGAATCATCACTCGATATTTAGATATAAGATTAACAGTACTTTATTAGAAATAGATACAATTACAATCACTAGGATGCTAGGCTACATGACATCGCTCCTTGCAAGTCAAGACGGGGAAGACAGCAACTACTAATGGCGTATTCCATTGGCATGCACTCAGTGCGCACTCGACGAGTGCAAATACGACATAGCACTCGCCCGGTGCGAAGCAGTGCGCCTGTCAGTGCAGTTCCCAATGAAACACGAAAAATGAGCAAATCGTGCAAACATGGCGTCCTTTCCAGACGCTGATCAGCTGATGGGAGTAAATAAAAGTGCCACATAAAAATACCTTATCAAAGCATGGACTTAGAATAGTAACTGGATCAAAGGGCCGACAACAAGAACTTTATTCGAAACTAAAACGATAAAAAAACAAATAATTAGACCTAGGCCTTACTTCGGCATATCATGATTCTTGGCTACACGGAGTATAAGCCTAGGCCTAGCTCTAGGGCCTAGCCTTTGGGTTTTATAATGATGCGATATAACCCCAAAGCCCTAGCTCTAGGCCTAGTCCTATCAATAACATACATACATAGGGGCCTACCCCTACTCATTGTCAGAATAGCTGCTAATGTAACGGACATCGTAAATTATGAAACCCTAAAATATTGTATGTTCACTTCGTTTGAGTTTAGCATATTATGATAACAAATCTTCTTCATTGCTGCTGTCTGACGTTTCCATATCTCCAACAACAAATACAAATGTCCCGCGTCAAATATTGCACTCGATTTGTCGCACTGACCCTTGAAGCCAGTGCCCTGCAGTGCGAGTTTTTATGCACTCGCCGAGTGCAGTGCGTCCAATGGAACACGTCGAAAGTTGACGTTAATGCGAACTCAAATTCCCAATGGAACATGACAATCGCACTCAGTGGCGCACTAGTGCGGTCAATGAATACGCCATAACCCACCGCCCCTCAGATCCCACGACACAGAGCTCCACTACACTGCAGTGCTCTAGGCGGGTAGTTCAAATGTTCATAAACATCACAACCCTCCCTTTCTGGGATTTTTTACAAGTATGATTTGAAATTAAATTTATCAATTACTTTTTTTAAAGATACATGATTAATCAGTAACAAAGTCTTTCAGTAGGCCGTCTAGCACGAGGACGTGAGGATACCCTTTGTGGGGAGAATGCATGCAGTGGCAAGTTTCATTGCCCTTCATTACTAGGGATGTTCTGAAGGAGAATCAGGTTGTTCACTGCCTCTTCATAGTCTCTGTCGACCGCGAGTTCTCGCCCCTCATTTGGTTCTAGTGTCGTTTCCAGGTTCAGTCCATCATCTAGTAGCGTTTCGAATGTTCGTGGGCCGCCGACGTTGGGGACAGGTGCTTTGGCATCACTTGTTTCCCATCGGCATAGTTCCGCACGAAACTGCCTGCACCTTCTTCACAGTTCGCTCAGGTAGCTTCTGGCCGTTCCCATTTCTTCCTCCTGACGTTGGCGCATCTTCTTGCTCCAAGGTCTGGTTTCAAAAGATCCAGGCGTCCGGATAACGCCGACCCATAGAAGTTCAGCAGGACTCTTGTTGGTCACCGTGCTTGCTCGAGTGTTAATGTTGATGTAGCAAGAATCTTGAGACCAGGACTTGAATGTTCCCTTTGTTCTCTTTGAGGGCTTCCTTCACCGTCTGAACAGTCGTTCAGCTTGTGTCCATTTGATGCAGGGATGGAATGGTGGTACGGCAACATGCGTAATACCATTACTTCGTAGAAATTCCTTTCATTTCAGCCGAGGACAAACGCCGTTCCATTATCGGAACCAATTTTCTGGTAAGCACGCACTTGCGTTGCAGAAGATTCTTCGTAGATGATTTATTACTGCTAATGTGTTAAGTTTTTCATTATAAAACCACTTCTGTCACTTGAGTAGGCGACATCTACCAAAATGAGAAAATGTACCCATGAATGGACCCATGAAAGTCGACGTGTGTCTCGACAAGGATTTGTCGGCCATTTCAAGACATGGAAGTGCTAGCTGGTTCATGTGTTGTATTGGACAATTGTTGCAATCTCTTGACATAGTTTTCAATGTCGTTGTCGATTCCCGGCACCATACATCATGCGCGAGAAAGTTTTCATGACCCACATGCCTGGGAGGCCACAGCAACAAATTTCAAACCGTTCACGTAGGTCTTCTGGTATAACGACTTCGTTCCCCACAGCAAACAACCCCCCAAGATGAATCGATAATCTGACGTCGCCTGAAGTATCGCTGTAAATTGTCCTTGTTAAGGTCATTAATACGTCCAGGTTGTAAGTACGCATTCAATGACTTTGCTCATCCACCGGAATCTTGATTGGATACCTTTTCTATCTCGACCGCTGTGATCGGTGGTTTGTCCAATGCTTCCAAAAACAGTTACTTCAATGGGTGCGGAGTTCGGTATCGGGTTGTTGTACCGGTAACCGCTTAGTCCGTCGGCGTTTACCTATTTGTTTACCGGGCGATAAACAACGTCGTACTCATAAGCGGACAGTTAGAATGCTCCACCGTAGCATCTTGGGGAAATTATCTGTGGAATTGATTTCCCAGGGTTGAACAATCCCAAGAGTGGTTGGTGATCTGTTACAATCTGAATTGTTTGCGACCATACACGTATTGGAGATAGTGTTTACGCCATGATATGCTTAACGCTCCGATCTGTTTGAGAATCGTTACGCTCTGTACTTGTCAAGTGTTCTGACGCAAATGCAATTGGTTTTCCTTGATCTTGATTGTTGCCATGAGACAAGGACTGCTCCGATTTCCCACCGGAGAAAGATGCATTCACATGTTAGCTCGATTGGCTTGTCTTCATCATAATGAGTTAAGACATTCAGCTGATTGTAATCTCTTTTAGCTTCTAGGAAGCGTTTTTCCTATTGTCTCCTTCCCATTCCCAAGAGCTGGCATCGTCTAGCAGTCTGTGAAGTGGTTACAGAAGACATGCTGGTCTTCACGAACTTGTGTAGAAGTTGTATAACCCGAGGAACGCTCGAAGTTCTGACGTGTTAGTTGGGTTCGGTGCTTGTACGATAGCATTCACCTCTTGTCTTGTGTTGGGCCTAACCCCAGTTGCTGTCAATGAGAAACCCAAGAAATTGTACTTGTTCAATGTCAATTTAGATTTTGATCTTTGCAAGGCAGCCCCCTTAGAGTCAATCGCTTCAAGAACTTCCCTCAACCGCCCCTCGTCGTGTTCTTCTTGCGTTTTCCCTGATTACCAGGATATCGTCGAGAACTACCGACACACTGGTATGCCTGGCTAACAATTTTCCATTTCGCGTTGAAAAATGCAGCGTGCGCTCGATACCCCGTACGGGTAAACCTCTTCATTTTAAATAACCCTTTAAGGTGGTTGATTGTCAGTACAAGGCCTGTGTCTCGTTTACAGACATTTGTTGATATGCTTGTGCAAGTCCAGCTTGGGAGAACTACACCACGCAATCGTAGCCAGGATATGCTCGTTGTGGGCAATGGATAAATGTCTGTTACTAGCGATGGATTTACTGTGCTTCGGTAGTCAAACAAATCTTAAAGTTTGTCTTTGTTCAAAACTGCCACAACGGTGATGACATTCCGAATGGATCACCGTCTAACCCCGATTTCAGTCACCTGTCCAGTTCCTTATTAACCTTGTTTTGCAGTGGAAAAGGTATGGTCGTGCTAGTAAGATTTAGCGTAGTATTTCCTTCAATGGTTTACCCGCGCTTCGGGCCAGTGTAGGAGCCTATGTTCGTCGTTGAACACGGAGCTGAATTCTTCTTCCCATTTAGGTATAGGCATCTGTGTGTCAACTTTGTTTTATGCCACCTGATTGGAGATTCCCCAGGCATTACGTAAACCAGTTGGCGGCATATGAGACTGCTTCCCGCCCCTTTTACAACCACCAGTGGTAATTATGACTTTTCCCTTGATGCATACATCCTATATGGCTTCACAACACCGACAGGCATTTCTTGTGACCCATGTTTTTAGTCCTATGCCTGTATGTTTAATGCTTGGTGTAGGCATAACTGACTGTGACAATAACTGTTAAAAGTTATGTCATTGATTATTGAACATGCAAGATCCAGAGTCTACTTCCATTGTATGCATGCCAACTTTAATTTTAGTGCTAGTAGCTTGTCTATAGATGATGTTACCTTAAAACATGGCCTACCTGGTTGATTCGTACAGCTGTTCGGACTGTTGTAGTTCAATGCAGGTGTACTTTGAATCCCCTTCCCTGCGTTTTTGTTTTGGAAGTCGTGCCGGACTGGGTTTTGTTTTTTGTTTGACTGTTTGTCTTGATTCCTGTTTTCGTTAAAACAAACTCGCGCAGGTGTCCCACCCTTTTGCAAAAATGACAAGTTTCGTTAGCAAAATTGCATGATTGTCTTGATTGATCATAACCGCACCGATAGCCACGTTCCCTTCTGTGTTACCTTGTTGTGATGGACATCCTGCCTTTCTTGTATGACAAGGGTGTGATCTCATTGCTAACTCCATTGTTGGCTGGAGCTTCATTGACGTGATGTTGTTGTCTGCTGCCTCCGCTGCTTACAGCCATGTTGTAGGGCTTTTTCAAATGTTAGATCATCTTTCCAAAGCCTACGTTGTAATGGCTTCGTTGCAAAATGCCTACAACAACTGATATCGTTAGTCTAGTGTTCAAATCTGCCTGTAAATGTTACAGTTTTCTGTTAGTTTTCTGAGTTTCTTCTAGACTACATACTGCGCGATTGTTTCCCCTCTTTCTGGGTTCTTGAGATGGAAGTTAACGTCTCATCACTATTTAGGAGGGTTGTGGGTGAAGATCGGTTCTTTAATTGCGTCGATAATAGTGAATGTCATTCGTTAGGCCTTCTAGGCGCCACGACCAACCTGATAGTGTATAGGCGCGTTGTCCTACAAACACTCCAGAAGCACTGCCCGCTTTCCTGGACTCTTCTTCAATGTGTTGGCAATGAAGTAGGAATTCCACCCTCTCCATATATTCCTCCCAGTTGTCGATTTTCGGGTTGAATTCCGTCGATTTTCCCGACGGACGCAAGGCTTGGCGGCGTTTTTGCTAGCCTAGGGCCTACTGTTTGCGTTGGCCTGGGCCTTCAGATTTCCGAGATGGTACTACTTTGATTTCCCGTTCGTCGCCAGGGTTATGTTTATGTTATGAGGGCGCCATATGAATCATCCACTCGATATTTAGAATAAGATTAACAGTCCCAAAATACTTTATTAGAAATAGTACAATTACAATCACTAGGATGCTAGGCTACATTGACATCGCTCCTTGCAAGTCAAGACGGGGAAGACAGCAATACTAACCCACCGCCCCTCAGATCCCACGACCACAGAGCTCACTACACTGCAGTGCTCTAGGCGGGTAGTTCAAATGTTAATACAATCCATACCGAATTGTATCATTGTTTAACTTGTCTGAAAAAAATTGAAAAATTGAAATTGAAAGCTAAAAGGTGGACAGGACCTCGGTATTGTGCCCTATGTTGGTGGAAGGAGAAGCTGAGAGAGGCCCTGGAGGTGGGACTTTACTAGTGTCGCTCAAAATATTCTGAAAATGAGCCGTCCAATACACAGTCGCAGTTGCCTCGTGTGGCTGTGAATACACAATGTACTGCGAAGCTCTGAAAGCGCGCGTTCTCAGTCAGCGTAGCGCCAGATCGTTCACACACGCAGCTTCTCAGCTAGGCTCACTCGTCGAAACGAGTTAGAAACTAGATTGATGTTAGCCTGTTTAGGAGGGTGAAGTGGCATCAAACCATATAACCACACTTGGTGTTCGAATTGCTCTTCCAGTTCATGGATTCCTGCAGCACCCTCCTAACCAACGGTTCGTATAGAGGGTATAAGGAATGGCAGCCAAAAGGTTGTATGATGCACAAATACACAAAGCTATGAAGCAAAAAGAACTGTTTTGATACGTCAGTCACAAGGAGGGGCCCATTCACTTTGTCTTTCAGTGGCGCCTCCAGAATTCAACAACAAACATAACTTTTCATCCATTATGTCGATCCAAGGGAAGATGATACAGCACTTTCATGGAATTGATTAATGTGAGATTCATAAATGCCAACCTTGGGCTTACAGCGGAATTCTTTTGGACTCCTATAAAGCAGATGTTTTAATAGATTTAATCTCACACTGGGAAGGAGGTTATATAAGTTTACGAAACATTGTATCCAACGTAGTTCTATGTGATCCGTTTGAATTAATGTTATTATTAATATTGTTTGATGAGGCCTGGCTTAGGGCGCCCGGAGGGGTGGGTTGGTGGGCAATTGGGGGGTAATGCCTTCCCCTACACGTGTGCAAATGAAAATAGGAAAATCATTATAAATATCAATTTTTTTGAAATTAAAAAAAAAATGGGAGATAAAATATTTTGAAGGATCGTTTAAGCTTTGAAATTGCGAGCCGCAGTTTATTGCTTTCCCCCCGAAAACACTACTGCTATAGACAGGATATTCGAATCAGTACGGCTATGGCATTTGATTCTTGACGGAAACATTACCGATCATAATCTCGAATCGCCAGTTTTGTTGTTTGTGTTAGTTGTCATCATGGCTATGGTTTTAATGGATATTTGTTTTTGATTGTTTTCACAAGGGGGACACAAAACGGATATAGGACATAATGTTAGTGGAAAAGTGGCATGTTTAGATAATCTTCACACTTGGATGTAAGGATAAGTTCACGAAACCATAGTAAACGTAGTATATTGTGAGCCCGTTTATCAATGGTATCACTCAATATTTTATGATGAGCTTGGCAATGTTACAATTCACATTTATACTAATCTTAAATTGACACTTATCATATTTGGATAATTTATCCACTTCAAGTTTTAAACCCCATTTTATAAAATTATCAAAGTTAATAACTAAGTAACACAATAATGGTTCTATCATCAAAGCGTTGTATTATATGAGATTATTCGAAAGCATTACACATAAAATCGCCAATTTGAAAATAGTTTATTTTAGAAGAAGAACAAGTCAAAATGCAGCCCTAAAAAAATTGATGAATTAATTAAAATCAATTTATTTACGATTTCAGTCGCGATAGTAGAGCTCGAGTCGAGTGAGTAGTGTGCCATCATGTTTATTATCCAACAATTTCCAGTTATTAATGTGAAAACATTTTTAATTTTACAGAACAACGCCATGAGCCCACACGATCAAAACTTCGATGGGTGCGTGGGCTCTGATTCATTGAAACAGATGATTTGACAAATTCCAATGCACTGAACTTGAGCGTTATGTTGAAACTCTCAAGTAAGTTACTTACCTGGAAATAAAACAGCAAGTATGTGGAAAGTCATGGAAACCTGTTTCTTTACTAAAAATGGGAACGGTGGGGTTGGCATGCCACCAATCGACGATACGACATCTATAATGAGTAGCCGCTAAGTTGATGTTCATATATAAAAAACACATTAATTTAATATTGTTTTACATAGTTTACGCAGATTTAACTTACAACAATACAATTTCTCTCTTTTCAAACCTTTTAAACAGCTATTAAAAAAAATAAAAACAATTTCAAGAGAAGGTAAGGTTATGATTATGATTGTTAGGACTATAAACCGTGTCAAAAATAAAACAGAGATTTACAATATTTCAAAGGTTAATCAGATGTAAGACACAAACAGCATTGTGGTTCGATGGTTATTGGAAGACGTTCGAAATCGATTCTAGCTTAGAATGGTGCGTTCGTACTTATCGAAGTTAAACCTTAAATGTTCGATTCAGTTAAATAGATTTGTGAACAATCAGAAAGAATAAACAATTTCTAGAACATCCCTTTGAAGATCCCATATTCTAAAACAATTTTTTTAAATATTCGACAAAAAAAATTGCAAGTTTTATGTAATTTGGGACTTCGTTACCAGAAAGTCTACCACTTAAAATGTTAGCCATCTGTTCGAGGATGAAAAAACAACAAGAAAAATATTATTTCCTTTTAAATAATCCGAAAAAAAAAAAACATTAAGTAAATGGACGAATGATCCTGAAAAGTCGTCCAAATTCGTGCTAGCGTCGTCCAAAAATATGTCTGGTATTGTTTTGTATGTTTTTTAATCTGTCTGCTTTTCTACCCGGAAAACAGTAACTCGGATCAAACAGGTTGGTATTTTCAGAGATTCTTTAAAATTTTGAGTTTAAGAATTGCTACGAATTTAGGTAACAATAATCGAAGAAATATTTTAAAAACAGATGAAAATCGTAACTTTTACGGTTTTTACCTATTTATTTAATACAATTTTGGGTCTATTCTTAGCTCTGTACCGGAAAAGCAACCACTCAAATATTATAAAATGCGCAAAGCGGTCTAGAAAGGGAATAGTGTGTCAATAAAATTTTTGAGGAAACCTGCCCATGGGGCAAGCAGCCCCCCTCTGCAACTATGTTTGTTGCGGATATGAAAATTGAGAAATGATTGTCCGAGAGCTGTTTATGAGGACTCAATCCCATTGCCTTCCCTAACGACTGAGAAAACCTCGGGAAAACCTTCAGTCAGGATTTGGCCGGTCCAAAGGGTTTTAAACACGAGGAGCTCCCGAATCAAAGTCGTGCGCTTAACGCTCAGCGAAAACTGTCGGTTTAAAATAGATTTAATATGAACGCCATATATGGCAGTCGATTGGGCAAAACACGTGTATCCACACTCGTGGGTCTTGGTCATTCTCTCAAGTTTCGAGTTGCGATAAGATAGAAATAAACCTAATATTAGAGTCACGAAACATATACAGCCTCATAAGCGCCTAAATTACAATAAAATTAAGATAAAATAATTACACTAAACCAAAAATCATCTCATGCATGATCATTTTAAATTTCAATATTTAGGCACAGTTAATATTGTTAGAGTAATAGTTTGGGCAGTCCAATTTTTAACGTTCACTGTCCAGATTCGGACCTCGGTTTTCCGGTTGCTGATCCTTGCTCTGGACCGTAGACGCTGAGGGTCCCTCACTCAAGCTACAAAACTATGTATCCACCTCTGTCCGAAAAATTTGAACGTCGACACTTTGAAAGTTCTGAAGGTCAAGTATCCTGACCTTCCTACCACGTTTAACATTGGTAGGAATTAGCAGTTATGGAACAATATGCTATCATTGCAATGGTACAAATCAAGAACCAAGGTTCTGATCCTCCGCCACGTACTGCGCAATCATGTCAGCTTCGTGCTGTGAAAATTCCCAACAATTTAGTTTTTTGGGAATATTCCTGGGAATATCCCCCAAAAGGGAATTAATTTGGAAATTTTTAAAATATCTATCATTTACACATCGATACGAGTATTTAATATTTATTTGGGTTCTTCAGGGCGTAAATAATACATAGTAAGTCTGTATGTGATGGATATGAAGAATATTCATAATTGTATAGTTATATTTCCCTTAATAAATTTATCATGTACACCATCGATGGTGTCGCCACTCGAGTTAGTCGTTAAGCAGCGCTCCTCGGCGTTTTATAACAAGAGACCTCCGATGGAACGTGCACACCGAAATTGTGCGTGCTAAGGTGTTGCAGGTGCGGGTTTTGCGCCCGCAAACCTGCACGGCTGCCACGCCTCGCGTCAAGAGGATGGCCAACCTCGTCGTTAGCATGCCCACCATGACTTTCGGCCTCCCCGCCTTACCTGGCACCCAACCACCATCGAGAACACTACCAAGCTTTGATAGGGTTCAGAGATGGGCGCGCATTTATACTGGCCCGTAACCTCCCTCCACCATGTGACCAGAAGCAGGTTATGCCAATGACCATGCACCGCAGTACACCGGACCTGGTGTTTTTTAAAAGGTGCCCAGAGCGCCACTGATTTTGACTGTTATGTGCGCGCGCAATCATCCAGGCCGCGTGTGATCGCGAAGCGACGATAGTAGGCACCCCCGCCTCCAAAACTTCGGAAAGGAAGTGCTCAGCCCGACGTGCTTTTTCTTTCCGGTTGTTAACCATGGAACGACCTGCCGCCCCGCCCTCAAAGACTGCCCAGGGTAAGGCATTTTCCTTCCTGTGCAGGGAGCACTTATGGTAGAACAACTACATGTGCCAAATTAGTTAGTTTCACCGTGCTTCAGCAAGACTCTTTGCGGTTATGAGATTTCCCACAGATTTGAAGTGTTTTAGCAAGATAATTTCGCTAGCGTCGACGCCCGTTTCTTGTGTAAAGCGGAACAAACAAGTCATAAACAATAAATAAAAAACTAATTGTAATGTAATAAGAGGTCTAAATAAATTGTCTTAAGATTTGTTTGTATAAGAAAATGGCTAGAAGCCGAGACCTCTGTATGTGATGAGTTAGAAACAACTTTAAGGACAACAATAACTCGGTTTAATACATACAAAATTTCTGTTTGAGGCGTGTTTTTTTAGTAAGCTAAAAACTGACCAAGCAGTGGACTGGAGTCCAAATCTTTTATTTACTACTTTTCATGGCCATGGAATGCACAGGGCTGTTTCTTTAACGACAGTTGCTCAATCAAAGTTTCATTGGTTACATCAAGAAAGAAAGTGGCTGTAACAACTAATGATACGTTAAACATTATTAAAAATAGAATCCCGGTTTTGGTGAATTAATGGCAATGAGGGAATATTTCCATCTCCACATCACTATTGTCAGCCAAAATCGTATGCATCTCTCAAGCTACCGTTTGCTTGGGGGTTCGTCCGGTGTAGTTTGAAATAGTTTTAACCCGAGCAAACAACATATACACATTACAGACAGTAGGCTACACAACTGAGGTTCACGTTCCTGAGAGAGTTTCACAAGGCTGGTGGTTATCATCATCGCTACGAACTCCCTTGTACAGGTTTCCGCCATTTGATTCTCCAATAAAAATTGCATTGAAATATCACGTTGAAATAATCAAGAACGAAAGAAGATACTTGTGTCTATCACCAAACAGTTTGTTGGTCGCACAGTATTCAAGACTTTCGACCTGTCATGCCACACAGTCCTTCCTCGGAGTTCCTAACGGTATCACTTTATGCTTGCCTGCCCTTCGGTCGGGCGCATGAATCGCACTACTGAACGTATTTCTTAACTTTAGAATAAAAAATTATGGCTCTTGATGCATGCTTTGCGTACGTTTCCACCCCCAGGTGAATACAGCCAAGATTCTCATGCGTGGTGTGAAATATCAAAAAATGACGCTAGTCGAGGACAACAATATGCCATCTCTGTTGACATTATTTCAAAAGGCACTATTGATCAAGTGATATTGCAACGAGTGTCTCTCGCGAGGCGTTTGCATGTCGTAGCCTGAGCTCGGACTGATTCGGTGGTTTTAGCCATCTGTCGAGGTGAAAACACACAAGAAAATATTATTTCCTTTTAAATAATCCGAAAAAAAAACATAAGTAATGGATCCGAATGATCCTGAAAATTCGTCCAAATTCGTGCTATCGTCGTCCAAAAAAATGTCTGGTATTGTTTTGTATGTTTTTTAATCTGTCTGCTTTTCTACCGGAAAACAGTAACTCGGATCAAACAGGTTGGTATTTTCAGAGATTCTTTAAAATTTTTGAGTTTAAAATATGCTACGAATTTAGGTACAATAATCGAAGAAATATTTAAAACAGATTGAAAATCGTACTTTTACGGTTTTTACCCTATTTATTTATACAATTTTGGGTCTATTCTTAGCTCTGTACCGGAAAAGCAATCACTCAAATATTTATAAAATGCGCAAAGCGGTCTAGAAAGTGAATAGTGTGTCAATAAAATTTTTGAGGGAAACCTGCCCATGGTGCAAGTCATGCCCCTCTTCAACTATGTTTGTTGCTTATATGAAAATTGAGAAACGATGTCCGAGAGCTGTTTATGAGGACTCAATCCCTTGCCTTCCCATTAACGACTGAGGAAAACCTCGGGAAAACCTTCAGTCAGGATTGCCGGTCCAACGGGTTTTAAACACGGGAGCTCCAGACTCAAAGTCGTGCGCTTAACGCTCAAGCCAAAACTGTCGGTTAGAATAGATTTTAATATGAACTCCATATCATGACAGTCGATTGTGCAAAACACGTGTATCACACTCTTGGTCTTGGTCATCTCTCAAGTTTCGAGTGCGCTAAGATAGGAATAACTTAATATAAGAGTCACAAACATATACAGCCTCATCAAGCGACTAAATACAATAAAATAAAAATAAATAATTACCCTAAAAAAAGATCATTTTAAATTTCAATATATTAGGCACAGTCATATTGTTAAAGTAATAGTTTCGGGCAGTCCAATTTTTAACGTTCACTGTCCAGATTCGGACCTCGGTTTTCCTGTAGCTGATCCTTGCTCTGGACAGTAGACGCTGAGGGTCCTCACCCAAGCTACGAAGACTATTGTATCCAAGTCGCCACTTTGAAAGTTCCTGAAGGTCAAGTATCTCTGACCTTCCTACACGTTTAACATTGGTAGAATGCAGTTCATGGAACAATATGCTATCATTGCATAATATGGTACAAATATAACCAAGGTTTTCTGATCCTCCGCCACGTACTGCGCAATCGTGTCAGCTTAGTGCTGTGAAAATTCCCAACATTTATTTTTTTGGGGAATATTCCTGGGAATATTCCCCAAAATGGGAATTAATTTGGAATTTTTAAAATAATCTATCATTTACACATCGATACGAGTATTTAATATTTATTTGGGTGCTTAGGGGTAAATCATACATAGTAAGTCTATATGGATGGATATGAAAGAATTATTCATAATTGTATATTTATATTTCCTTTAATAATATTTACTTCATGTACACCATCGATGGTGTCCCACTCGAGTACGTCGTTAAGCAGCGCCTCCTCGGCGTTATTATAACAAGAGACCTCCGATGGAACGTGCACACCGAAATTGTGCGTGCTAAGGTGTTGCAGGTGCTGGGTTTTGCGGCACGCAACCTGCACGGCTGCACGCCTCGCGTCAAGAGGATGGCCAACCTGTCGTTAGTCATGCCCACCATGACTTTCGGCCTCCCCGCCTTACCTGGCACCCAACCACCATCGAGAACACTACCAAGCTTGATAGGGTTCAGAGATGGGCGCTGCATTTCATACATGGCCGTAACCTCCCCCCACCCTGTGACCAGAAGCAGGTTATGCCAATGACCATGCACCTGCAGTACACAGACCTGGTGTTTTTTAAAGGTGCCTCAGCGGCGCCACTGATTTTGACGTGTGCGCGCGCATCATCCAGGGCCGCGTGTTGAGAGGCGACGATAGTAGGCACCCCCGCCTCCAAACCCTCCGGCAAAAGGAGTGCTCAGCCGACGTGCTTTTTCTTTCCGGGTTGTTAACCCATGGAACGACCTGCAGCCCGCCCTCAAAGACTGCCCAGTGAGGCATTTTCCTTCCCTGTGCAGGGAGCACTTATGGTAGAACTAACTTACATGTGCCAAATAAGTTAGTTTCACGTGCTTCAGCAAGACTCTTGCGGTATGAGATTTCCACAGATTTGAAGTGTTTTAGCAAGATATTTGCTAGCGTCGACGCCGTTTCTTGTTGTAAAACGTAACAAACACGTATAAACAATAAATTAAATAAATAATTGTAATGTAATAAGAGGTCTAAATAAATTGTCATAAGATTTTGTCTGTATAAGAAAATGGCTAGAAGCCGAGACCTCTATAATGTGATGAGTTTGAAACAACTAAAGGACAACAATAACTCGGTTATACATATCAAAGTTTCTGTTTTAGGCGTCTTTTTTTTAGTCAGCTAAAAACTGACCAAGCAGTTGTGACTTTTGAGTCCAAACCTTCTTTTTACTACTTTTCATGGCCATGGAATGGCACATGGCTGTTTCTTTAAAGTCAGTTGCTCATATCAAAGTTTCATTGGTTACACCAAGAAAGTGGCTGTAACAACTAATTGATACTTTAAACATTATTTAAAAATAGAATCCCGGTTTTGGTGAATTAATTGTCAATGAGGGAATATTTCCATCTCCACATCACTATGTCAGCCAAAGTCTTATGCATCCTCTCAAGCTTACCGTTTGCTCGGGGGTGGTCCGGTGTCGTTTGAATAGTTTTAACCCCTAGCAAACCACATATACACATACATACAGTAGGCCTACAAACTGAGTTCCACGTTCCGAGGGCAGTTTCAAAGGCTGGTGGTTATCATCATCTCTACGAACTCCCTTGCTACAGTTTCCGCCATTTGATTCTCCAATAAAATTGCTTTAAAATGTCACGTGAAATGATCAATGAACGAAAGAAGATACTTGTTTCTATCACAAACAGTATTGGTCGCACAGTATCAAGACTTTCGACCTGTCCTGCCCACACAGTCTTCCTCATGAGTTCCTAACGGTAACACTTTGTGCTTGCCTGCCTTCTGTCGGGCGCATAAATCGCACTACTGAACGTATTTCTTAACTTTATAATAATACTGGCTCTTGATGATGCTTTGCGTACGTTTCACCCCCAGGTGAATACAGACAAAATTCTCATGGTGGTGTGAAATTATCCAAAAATAACGCTAGTCGAGACAACAATCTGCCATATATCTCTGTTGACATTATTTAAAAGGCACTATTGATCAAGTTGGTATTGCAACGAGTGTCTCTCGCGAGGCCTTTTGCATGTCGTAGCCTGAGCTCGGACTGATTCGGTGGTTTTCGTTTCCGATAACAGTCTCGCTTCATGAGCCCTGGTTGCCCACAGTCATAACATGTCACACCGACTGTGTGCACTGCAGAAACTATTCCTCAACTCCTTCTCTCACAGTCAATGGCGCTGACCGTCAAGTGTCTCGGCGAACGTTGTAGGCATCCTATAACTTAACGAAACTCCCACATTTCCATGGAATCCACTCGATGATGCCACTCAGAGTCTCAGAGTCAAAATTTTTCCATGAATCGTTTACAGAATTGACCTCTTTTTAACCCTACAAATGCAGAATTTAATGTGACGATATTATTTATTGTGTATCGACTTATGAAAGTTCTTTCTGGCAATGTAGTCATTACTCAACTTGTTATTAATAACTTCAAGTTTTGTTTGAGGCATGAACTCTACCTACACTATATTCCATGTGCTAACCATCTATTAGATAATAGAAAAATAAACAAGTTTTGTACTCATACTTATTGATTCTTACATCTTTATGTTACAGATTGTCGGCAGAAGTAGAAGTCAGTTCTGGTCCAGCTCGAGACTGATTGTACAGGGTGATATTTTTAGCACTCTGGATGCCCTGCATCTTGGAAAAGGGGCGTTGATGTCTGGCACACAAGTTTGTAAACCGAAACAATCTACAATACTGACCAATATCTCATTAATTTTAACTATTGATCAACTATTAAAAAGTCTTATTCAAACTTTTCCCATAGCCACGAGATGTTAAAACAAGGATACTAACTAAATTGAACAATGCATTAGTTGAGGCAACTCCAGGAATAGTTATACTTGCTTTAAAATTGTTGTAATGCTAACAATTGTTTTGTTATCACAAGTAAATGACAGTGAGTGACAAATGAGCAACAAATATACCCTAAACATCCTCATAAATTGTCGATACAGCAAATAATTATGGCGTTCAATTCCTAGATACTTTGCAACCATGCGATAAGTTTTAGTGAGCAAGTACAACATTGCAATACAAAGATAGTGCAAATGATTAAAATAGTTAAATAATAAGAAACTTTTTGGACCTCTCTTAGATCCTGCTGAACTGGTTCTGCAATGACCACATGGATTACAATGACGGCACTTGTTGCTCCAGGAATGATGTATCTTTCTCATTCGTTCAGATTGGGGTTTTCTCTGTCCTAGGAATAAGGTGAGAAAATTGATTTGTTGAGGATTTCCTGATCAAATGGATTCATAAAATGAAATAATATTTTGCTATAAATAAATGGTTGCTCTGGTGTATATTATGCATTCCAGAATGTTTCTGTATCAATTTTGTAGAAGAGATTCGTATTTTGTTTAATTAATGAATACATGTTCAGCACCAAAAATGATTTATTTTCGGACTGATATCTGAAACGTCGGAAACGTTGAACATATTTATTATAAAAATATAAATTTTTCAAAAATAGGACATTCCTGAACGTACATGTCTATGCTGAGATTAAGCATTGATTTTTTAAAAGTTTTTATATTGTTACCATCATACACTGTGAAGGATGGTTAGTTCCTGTTCTGGTTCCAACTATCGCCTACTCCCCACAAACACCAAAGCAAGCAACAGTCCAGACAAGATTATTTTACCCACTGTCATCATTGGTTAAACTGTACCTTTGTTTCAGCGCTTTTATTGCAGGCATTACGATACTAATGACAAGGCTCAGGTCATCTTCTGGAACCATGACGAACACCTGTCTTAGAAAACACTGTGAGCAACAGCCCGAGCAAGACCCCTACATCCTGGTGACATCACTGGCCAAGCTCGGCCTCATCATGGCTTACTTCTTCCTGTGCGACCGGACCGACTTCTTCGTCAGAGAGAACAAACATTTCTCCTATAGTAACTTCTTTCTACCGCTCGGCTGCTTCTTAGCGCTCGGGCTGGTGTTCACCAAACAAAGCAAACACTCCCACGTTCTAAACAGGGACCAAACGGATGAGTGGAAAGGTGAGATCATGTTTATTGATAGTGTATTGCTTCACATTGAAAACGTTAACGATTTCTCTTTTAGTAAATTAATAAATGAATTTTTGGGCTTATGCCAATGTTCCATTTTGACTAGCCTACTTGCACCGATCCAACAACGGCTGGCTGTGATTTGGTGAGATGCTTGTCTTACTAAATAGCATTAAATTAATCTATATGGTTAGATTGTCTAGTTAAATCAAGCAGAGATAGGGTTTCATCAGAATCAGAATATCTCAAGTATATTAAAATGTAGAAGATCGTAAGGAAACAGATTGAAGACCACGCTTTTCGAACTTATTATACATACCATCAAAATCACCTCAAATTGAATTACTAAGTGCAATGAAGTTCAGGATGAAGATATTCACAGCAGGAACGCGAGGGCATATAGCAGCATTAATTATTATTGGATGAGCGAAGCGAAGACTTCAATTTGACTTTGTGTTTTTTTGTTTGTTTTTTCCTTACGTTACCCCAAGAAAAATAGCTCGGGTGTTTTGTATTTGTTAGTTTTTTTGTCTGTTTGTTCGTTCTCTACCGGGCAAACGGCATATGCTATCTTGATGAAAATTGGAGGGGACCTTAGAAATCTCTGTATTGTAGAAATTGTTTTTTGTTTGTTTTTATTGTAGAGCTGTATTGTTTTTGGGTACAATTGAAGAAATATTTTTTCTCATAAATATCATACTTTTACGATTTTTTTCGATTTTTAGTGCGATATTTTCGTGATATTTGGCAAACGGCTACTCCGATATTGATGAAACTTTATAGGAACGTTTAAAATCACTGAAATCATATATGGTATGATTTTAGAGACATTTGAAAAAATATTTCTTATAGAAATCGTACTTTTAAGATTTTTTTTCTCCGGTTTTTAATACGATATTTTCGTGATATTTGGGCCGATTTTAACCCAGCGGGTGGGGCTACAACGTTCATATTTTACATTGACATAAAGATTATGGTGATGTAGTGCCTCTTGAAAGAAAAAGTTGAAAAAGTTGGTCAAAATTCATAGAAATAAAGGTTTTAATATAAGCCTTTTACAGGTGTAGGCCTATAATGAACAAGTAATATTAAGTTGCTATAGAAAACGTAAGGAGATTCCACATAAAAACGTAATCATTGGACAGAAATATTCCAAAAAAAGGTCATCCATCAACGCGACTGGAAAAAGCGTTCGCGAAGCGGCCTAGTGTATTGAATTAAAAGAACTCTGTTCTAAATGCAATACATAATATTGATGTTTCGTAACGGACAACATATTTACTAAGATTTTATGTAGCCCTAAATAGGGCGTCACTGGAAATTGCCATGTTCGATGTTTCTTTATGTTTTACACTCGAAACTCACTTCTATATAAATGTTATTTGGTTACACACACTTTTCTCATGCCGACATGCAATTGTATTGTACACCAGCAACTATCCTCCTCGTGTTCTCAACACTTATGAATAGTTTTCTTAGCTAGGAAAATACACTGTCGAGCACTGCGATGCTAACGTTCACTTCTTCTCTCGACCGCAAGCTTGTTTTAAATGGCAAGCAACCTCTTCGCGTCCTAGAACCACCCCAAGCCCGTTTAATACTACTGGAAATAATTGATGCATTAGACTGGAGACCAAATTTTAAAAAACTGCCTCAGTTACACCTATAGATGCTAGCAAGGTTCCAACTCATTTGCAATCTCCTATCGCTGACACAACTATAGCTTCAACCTCTCCATATCCTAAGACAACTATAGTTGAATTGGAGGGTAATCTTTTTCATACTCACAAGTCTATTCCCCTTGCATACTGCATATCAGCTGACCTAAGCATGAATGGAGGAATAGCTGCTGGGTTTAAAAGAAGGTTTGGTAATGTAGATGACATTACCAACCAAAATAAATGTGCAGGAGATATGGCTACTATGCACTCGAAGGGAAGACTTGTATTTTATCTTTTAACCAAACAAGCATCTCATCACAAACCATGCGTACAATATCTACGAAATGCAATTAGGAAATTAAGATCTTTCTGCAACTTCTACTGTATACCCACAGTAGCTATGCCAAGAATTAATTATGACTCGGATCGGATGTATTGCCTTTGGTAAAAGGTATTATTGAAGCTGTCTTTAAGAAATCAAATACACAAATCCTCATTTATTCTCAATCACAACCTGAGACTAATGACTTACTGAACTTGGCTGTGCTGTCTTGTACGTCGGAGGATAAGCCAGCACTGCCGCTGTCATCCAAAGCAGCCTTCCCCTCTACATGTGAACATGACACAGTGCTATCTTGTGCGTCGGAGGAGGGGCCAGCAAGGGCGTTGTCGTCCGATACGACTGTCACCTCTACTAATGAACAGGGCACTGTGCTGACTAGTACGTCGGAGGAGATGCCAGCACTGATGCTGTCGTCCGAGACTGACTTCACTTCTACTTGTGAACATGACACAGTACTGTCTTGTACGTCGGAGGAGAAGCCAGCACAGGCGCCGTCGACTGATACGACTGTCATCTCTACTTGTGAACATGACACGTACTGTCTTGTACGTCGGAGGAGACGCCAGCACGGGTGCCGTCATCTGAGACTGACACCACCTCTACTTGTGAACAGGACACGGTACTGTCTTGTGCGTTGGAGGAGACGCCAGCACGGGTGCCGTCATCCGAGACTGACATCACCTCTACTTGTGAACAGGACACAGTACTGTCTTGTACGTCGGAGGAGACGCCAGCACGGGTGCCGTCATCCGAAACTGACATCACCTCCATTTGTGAACAGGACACTGTACTGTCTTGTACGTCGGAGGAGACGCCAGCACGGGTGCCGTCATCTGAGACTGACACCACCTCTACTTGTGAACATGACACTGTACTGTCTTGTACGCAGTCCCAAGAGTTAGTGCTTCAGCGAAGAACACTACCATCTCGCTTATGTAAAATTAATCATACAGTTTGTAGGCCTACTTCCTCTTCAAATTTTCAGCATGCCAGAACAGACTTAAACCCACCTTAATGATTTCCACAACTAGTAATCCACTTATCATGTCCCTTAATATACAGTCTGTTAGGAACAAAATTAATGAAATACAATTATTTCTTTTTCAATATTCCCCTGACATTCTCTGTTTATCAGAACATTGGCTTTCTGACCCAGAAGTCTCCGCACTTTCAATCCCTCCGTACTGCAACTCTAGTTTCTATTGCCGTAGCACATCCTATGGCGGAGTAGCTATTCTTTCAAAGCCAAACTTGGATATTACTCCTATTCCTGGCTTACACAACCTCTCTGTTGAGAGAGTGTTTGAATGCACAGCTGTCTCCTGGAATTTACCTAACTTACAACTTATAATCCTCTCTATATATAGATCTCCTAGTGGAGACATTAAAAAGTTTTTGGATATCCTTGACACAGTACTTATTAAAATAACTAAACAATATCCCAAGGCTGAAATATGTGCCTGTGGAGATTTTAACATAAACATGTTGATGCCTTCCAATACAAGAAACAGTTTCCAAGATGTCTATAGCTCATTCAACATGACCCCATCTATCTTCACCCCCACTAGAGTAACCGCTACTAGCTCTACTCTACTAGATAACATATTAACTACCCTGAACCCTGCAATCTTCACCACTAATACTTTTGACTCTGGTCTTTCTGACCATCTTGCTCTTACCCTGAAAATTTTAACTACACACACCAACCCAAGCACCACGGAATACAAACGTAATTTCTCGGAAAGAAACATTGAATATCTTCTGGAAATGCTCCAAGATGAAGACTGGTCTTCATTATATGATGCAGAATCATTTGATACAGGGTTCTTCTTGTTCCACACCCGGTTTGTTGCCCTATTCAACTTGGCTTTCCCGCTCACTAAGCATAAAACTAATCACCTACGGAAGTGCAATAAATGGGTTACTGCTAATATTCGCTTGGAGTCTGAAGAGCTTCGTCTTCTTCACACCTCCTATAAAAAGCAAGCCCCTAATTCCATGTTAAAAGCGGAATATAATGTAAAGAAACAAACCCATTCTCGAAACATAAAAATAGCTAAACGCAAGTACAATGATAAAATTATATTTTCCTCCTCAAATAAATCATCCTCTTCACATAGATCCAAAACTGTCTGGCAAATGATCAAATCTGAAACTGTGCCCCCCAACCACATCCAAAACATACATATTACTATTAACGATCAGAAAGTGGATAACCCTACAATAGTAGCTAACTCTTTCAACAAATTTTTTAAGGAAGCCAGCTACATTCCTCCTCCCTCGCCCAGCTCACCTCCTAGCAACACACTTCCCTCTGTTCATTGCCATGAATATGATCCTTCATTAAGCAATGTTAATCGTCCAAATCAATCATTCTTTCTCTTCCCTACAAGTCCTCAAGAGGTCCTTCACATTATTAAAAAGCTAGGTACAAAATATTCATCTGGTTTGGATGGTATTCCTAGTGCAATTGTGACTAAAGCTTCCAGGCACTTAGCTGTTCCCCTTTCTTATGCAATTAATAAATCATTTGAATTGGGAGTTTTCCCCTCAGTACTGAAACACTCGATGATTCTTCCAATCCACAAGAAAGGTAAGAAAGATGAATTGCAGAATTATCGTCCCATTTCACTACTGTCACCATTTTCAATAATATTTGAACTAGCTATGCATTCTCGCCTATCTTCATATCTAGAAAAGCACAACCTCCTGGATAACAGCCAGCACGGATTCCGATCTAAAAGATCTACTACATCTGCAATTTTCTCTTTCCTATCTACCTTGTATAATGCACTTGACAGCGGTGATGCTGCAATTGCTCTATTCTATGATTTAAGCAAGGCATTTGATACTATAGATCATCAGATTCTCCTCAGAAACTGTTATCCCTAGGAATTATTGGTCCTACCCATAGCTGGATTGCATCTTTTCTTACTGATAGAACTCAATCAGTTAAAATATCTTCTACCGGTTACAATCCAGTTTTATCTTCTCCGCTTCCAGTAGAAACTGGAGTTCCACAGGGCTCAGTTCTTGGCCCTCTATTTTTTCTTCTGTACACTAACGATCTTCCTAAAATTATTAACATAAATACCATGACAACTTATGTCAGAAGCTATCTTTCACTTTATGCTGATGATATTACCAACCTACTTACGATGCCCAAACTTTCTTCCACTCAACCTATTGACCCAACTAACCTGCCTCTTATTCAAATGGCTTCAAAGAAAGCTTCTACAATATCATATTACTGTGAGCAAAATCGTTTATCCTTGCAACCATCTAAGACAGTGTACCTCAATTTCTATAACAATCACCTTAAACCGTTGTCTAGCCCATTAATTCGTCTTGATGGAAATAGCATTTCAAGAGCATCATCTAATAAAGTCCTAGGCCTCACCATAACTGAATCCCTCGATTGGACCCCCCATATCAATCGAATTGCTTCCAGGCTACTAAGCGGCTGCTTCATGCTCCGTAAACTTACGAATTGCGCCAGCGAAAAACCCGATCATCCCTTCTTTTAGTTTATCATGCATTTATTCATTCAATCATCTCATATGGTATACTTTTTTGGGGCTCGTCTGTCCATGCTCAACGAATATTTATCATTCAAAAAAGAGCTGCAAGAATAATCGCTGGTCTCTCTAGGCGGACATCTTGCAGGACATACTTTCCCAAATTACGTATTCTTACCCTAACTTCAACTCTAATTCAAACAGCTGCAACTTTTGTCCATTCCAACCCTGAGCTTTTCCCCACCAATTTGACCAATCACAGTCACAACACAAGAAATGTAGCCAATATTTTCATCCCGTCGTTTGGACATTCATTTTATAAAAGTAGTCCACAGTTCCTTTGCCGCATTCTCTACAATAATCTCCCACATGATATCAAAAATTCCAAATCATTCAAGTTTGACCTTAAGAAGTATTTGCTAGAAAAATCTTTTTATTCTCTAGACGAATTCCTAAATCCCTCCACTTAGAGTTTTACCATATTGAAATTTATAATTGTTATTGTATTCTTTTGAATTTGTATTTGTTATCTGTTGATTGTTATTTGTTATTTGTCATCTGTTATTTGTTATTTGTGATATGTAACGGTTAGACATATGTATGTATATCCGATATGTGTACCATGTACATGTCCATGGATTCAATAAATAAATAAAGGACAAGGCAATGACCTGAAAGAATGCAGTTTATACGGTGCCAACAGTATGCCACGAGGTATCCACGTGACAATCTTTTGTTGATCTATTGGCGACCAGCTGGCAACCTCTTGGCGTAGTCTTGGTGACTTCCATACTTCCCACCAACAGTCACCAACAGTTCACCAACAGGTCGCCAAAAGTGATCATCACTTGGTAACTAAATGGCGAACTGTTGGAAACCTCTTGGCGTAGTCTTGGTGACTTCTATTAGTTGGTGAACACATGGCAGCCTTTTGGCGGACGTTTGGCGTCCTATACGTTAAATCACCAACAGGTCACCAACAGTTCACCAACAGGTCGCCAAAAGTGATCATCACTTGGTAACTCAATGGCGAACTGTTGGCAACCATTTGGCTACCTTGCCCAGCTGAGAGCAAAAGTTGGTGAATCATTGGCTGCCTCTTGGTGAACGCTTGGCTATCATATATTAAGTTGAAATTTCGGTGGCGACCTTTGGCAACCACTTGGTGATCAGAAACAAGCCTTGGTGAACTTTTGGTTACCTCTTGGTAATCATTTAGCAAACAAATATTTCTACATGGGATATCCTCTTAATCCTCTGGAGGGGAGTTGCGGTCAAATATGATGCAACAAGCAGTAATTTGCTGCAAGAAAAGACAAGCATGTAAACCTTTACATTATATTATCGACCATTGATTAAAAAAGGCTTCGTTTCTACCATTTACTATTTTCGATACAAGATCCTGAATATTCATAAGTGCAGCTGAATAACAGTGTTCACAAATTTAAAAATACATTTTTTGTTACACACTTACACAATTATTAACTTGACGGCATATTGTGTTGTGTCTTGTAGGTTGGATGCAGCTGGTTATCTTGACCTACCATATTACGGGGGCGAGTCGGGTTCTGTCAATCTACAAGAGCATAAGAGTTCTTGTGTCTGCTTACATCTTTTTATCTGGTTACATCTACATGTGTCATTTCTGGCGTACGGGTGAAACAAGCACTCTTCGATTACTACAGGTAAGAGTTGAATAAAATCTCGACCAATTGGACATATCCAAACTAATTTATATGATACTTTGGCTACAGCTTCCAGGAGTTACGCCAAATATTAATGTTGAGACATACTGACCGATCACAGTCTCATTAAACGAGGGAGCGGAGCGACTGAGTGTCTCCATTCAACTCAAACGGCTCTCTTTCTGTGTTCTGTCTGTCTGTCTGTCTGTCTGTCTGTCTGTCTGTCTGTCTGTCTGTCTGTCTGTCTGTCTGTCTGTCTGTCTGTCTGTCTGTCTGTACGTCGAAAATCAGCCGAACCGCTGAACAGATTGCGCTGAAATTTTAAACAGACATCCGGTACGAGTTTATTGAGAACTGTTAACAAAATCAGCTAGATCCATTGCGATTTAAGCCTACAATAAATAAAAATGTGATTCAAAAAAATATTGCTAGCATTTGTTTAGTAGCAGCTAGCGGGACGAGATTTACCTGGCTGACATGGCCCAGTGGTAAGCATTTAACCTACCGTACCGAGGGTTGGGGTTCGATGCTCGTTTATTAGAACTTTTTTTGTATTTTTACACCCACTTATTATTTTTGAGGGGTGTTAAATGGGAAATAAAAGTAAAGTGATTTTGTTTTATCTTGGAAATTTGTTAACGTTTCACGCTAATACGTTTCGAACACGATTCGGATTTTGAATGTTTAATTTAAATAACTAGGGAAACGCCAAAGTCGTTGTTAAACGCATGAGTGAGCCAAGTGTTGAGTACCCGGGAACATCCCATTTCCTCCCATATACCCAAGGCTGGATCTAGTTCAGTATGGGGAATGATACCGGGTACTATACACATGGCTCACTCACTCGTTTAACAACGACTTTGGCGTTTCCCTAGTATAAAGGTTTCATAACGGTTACTATCTAACTAAGAAAACGCCAAAATCGTTGTTAAACGAGTGAGTGAGCCATGTGTTGAGTACCCGGTAACATTCCTTTTATTATTATTCCTCCTACCTTAGAAATGTTATATAATTTAACAGAATTGCATTGCCTGCATTGCGCCGCCTACTAGGGGGAGAGAGCGAGAGTGAGAGACGAACATCGCAGGCAATTCGCGGTTAAAACCTAACCAGGTAGCAGCACGGTCGTATGCCAACATGGCCGTCCGAAGGCAGATAAAAACACGGGCTGCATAGGGAGCAAGTGTGTTTTTCATGCTTTAGCATAATATTTCATTGTAAGCGTCAGTTATATTCCCATTTTCCAGTAGTTGGGTACGATGGGGTAGGACAGTCACTATATTTTGTAACCCTCAGCTGCAAAATAACTAGCAAAATAAGGAATTTTATCTCGTAATTTGGAGACGTGTGGCCCGCAGTTAAAACTTCGCCACACTGTGTGGCAAAGTTTTAACTATAAAACACGTTTTAGAAACCTGAACAAAATAAAGTAGTGATAGAAAAGATTTTAAATTAATACCTTCCCTCAAAGAAATTTTATCAGACAACTCTACGACAAGCGATAACGTTATTGATTTCTTACATAAAGTAAACCTTTGAAATTAAATTTGAAATTCATATTTATTTAGCAATCAGAAAATTCGATGGGCACTGATAAGTTTACTTTTTTGTGCCCTAAAACCTCAATAACTAACTATCTAACTAAATATTTATTTCTCGAATTGGATGGTCGGGAAACACTCCCGTGGGTGGAATTGTTGATAATAAATACAACTCAGAAATTACAAAATCTATCCCGATCGGGGTTCGAACCCGCCCAGGCGGGCGCCTTAGCCAACTAGACAACCCTTGACTCTTAGTTCATTGACGTATCTGCATCTATGTAAGTAGATTTATTTAGTTGCCTCCTTTGTAGATCTGTTATTTAACTGTTTAGGGTAGACGTTAAATAATAATAAAAAATATATATAGTAAGCTTTTCTATACTTTATAATTAAATGAATCATTTATAGATTTTCTTTTTTTTCCTTGTTCTCTTGTAAAATCTTAACAGTGCACACTGCTGCGGATACTTAACTGACCTTCATGGAATTTAGCCTGACTGTTTTTTTTGAAGTTTTAATTGTTTTAATCAATTCAGTATAATTTCCTTTTAAATATTTCATCAGTTACGGTTGTTCTATTTCCAGCTTCTGTATGATAATAATAATAATCAAAACTCATTTCCAACAATGTCGGGTTGAGTGGTGTTCTTCACACCGATATCTAGGGCACGAAACTATTTTTTGCCGAGATTGCCAGGCTCAGCGTTTCTTCATCATCATCATCATCATCATCATCATCATCATCATCATCATCATCATCATCATCATCCTGCATCATCTGCTTCTCCACCAATTTTCTCCACTCCTTCCTGTCCTCCCACAGCTTCAATTCCGTCACCTGGTTCCACGATTCACCTCTCTCTTCAACGTCTCCTTCGATCAATCTTCCCCATCTTTCTCTCGGTCTTCCTACTTTTCTTTTACCTTCCTCTCCTGCTTCGAAGTCTCGTCTTGGGATCCTATCCATATCCATCCTCTTCATATGACCAAACCATCTTAAACGTTCCCTTCCTATTTTAAACCTCAACTTCTCCAGACCTAATTCCTTTCTTATAACGTCGCTTCTAATCCTGTCCAGTTTTGTAACTCCCTTTATACTTCTCAAAAACTTCATCTCTGCTGCTTCCAACTGACTCTCTTCCTTTGATCCAACTGTCCAAGTTACTGCACCGTAAGTAAGTATAGGTATGAAGTATGCTTTATAGAAAAGAACCTTGCATCTCTGTGGAAACAGCTCGTTCCAAAGCAGCTTTCGCACCAGTTGATAAATATGATAAATAGTTTTGATTGCTAGATCATTGACCTTTGTTTATTTACATTGTCGTTTTTAGACTTTTTCTTTCTTTAATTTATTTTATTTGTTTCTCTCATTTTATTTAAAGCTTAGAGTTTCTCAGTGATATCTCCGTACAGTCACAATGTCTACCATCCATCACACATCTCTTCATGCTGACAGGACTTGAAATACGTCCAACTCTGTTTCTACTTTACTTGGAACAATCTCATAACTCTACTACTTTGTGCACTTTATCTGTTCAAGGCTATGTTCCGACTGAACTTCATGGCAGTCATGCTGTGTCTCTGCATGGACCGACCCTACCACCTTTACTACTTTGTGCCCCTCATATCGGTCTGTCACCTGACCGTCTACATTGTAGTCGTGATTCCACCTCTTGTAACTGAAACCACTACCAACAACAACCGTATCCTCTACCTGTGGCTCATGGTGAAGTATATGGGACTATTTTCCTTAATTACCATGGTGTACCACTCAAGATGGGACTTCCATTCGATGTTCTTGAATTCCCCTCTGAAAGCGCTTTTTGCATCAGACACCGACGAAGATTTCGAATGGTGGTTCGGCTCGAAGCTTAATCAATACAGGTATTCTTTTCGTAATTTTATTTATTTATTTATTTATTTATTTATTTATTTATTTATTTATTTATTTATTTATTTATTTATTTATTTATTTATTTATTTATTTATTTATTTATTTATTTATTTATTTATTTATTTATTTATTTATTTATTTATTCATTCATTCATTCATTTATTTATTTATTTATTTATTTACTACTTACTTACTTACTTATTTATTTGTTTGTTTATTTAAAAAAAAAAAAAAAAATTATTTATTTATTTATTCGTCCATTTATTTCACGTCTATCTTACTCAGGTTATAAACAGATTAACAAAAGGAGAACAAGTAAATAAATCTGGTTACATTAATGCAAGCACAATCAAGAACTATAGTTAAGGAAAGTAAATTCTCCCACACATTGAAATGCACCACTGTAAGTAGCAATTCATCGCATATTTAACGTGTATTTCGGTCGATGTT
>JAMZAV010010096.1:0-30363 GCA_024449915.1 Sweltsa coloradensis
CCATTGTGCAATGTTCTAGTGGCAATAGATGACAAAAATGACTCTTATTTTACTTCCTTTTAATACCCGAACATCAAAGAAAATCACAGTTGCTATATGTCTCCAGATGTGTCTGTAGAGCCATCAAGTAATAAGCTTACTGAAGACGATTTTTTTATATCTGCAATTAGATCACTTTCAACAGTTGCAGATATATGGTGCACAAATTCTTTGCATGCCTCTCTCTTATTATATTCAGGTAAAACATACATCGAGCTTTTTAGTCAGCACAAGAAGTTCACTCAAGTCTGTAAAAGGTTTATTATTTTTTGCAATGTAGTATGAACAGTTAAACACAACTTTTAGATGATTTATCATTTTTTCATCTGCCTTCAAGATGGATCTTGCAATGGGAGTCGATTTAAAATTTAATTTGCCTCTCAGTGCAGAACAACACCGTATGTGCTGATTCGATTTTTCGTGTTTCTTTAAACCGTCTATTTAAAATGGTCCAGAAAACCCTTGAACAATGTTGGATGATTGTTCACTTAAATCTGGAAATGACCTGCATGTACTGCATGTAGCTATATTTGTTTTGGAATCGTATTGTAGCCATTCCATCTGCTCCAACCATTTGTTCTGGAATTTTCGTTTTTTGTTTGAAGTGTCTGAATTTGTCGGTGCAGGTGTTGATCGAGATTCGTTTGCTTCTACAACTAGGCCTAGGCCCAGGCCTATCCCTACTACCGGTACTGGTATAGTAGGCGGGGTTAAGATTGAAACACCAACATGTAAGGTTGAAACTGTTTCCCCCGGTTCGATTTCAACTGCATTAGTCGTACTAGGCCTAATCCTACTTACTGACAGGAAACTGGTTAACTTCAACTGTTTTGAAGGTCGATCCGTAGGCCCACCGTTTGCACGTTACATTTTTACTAGGGCCTATGCATGTCGCATTAATGTATCACATAAATTTACACTGTTAGTGTAAGAGAAAAACCTTTGGGTTTGAAGGAAAAAGCACGAAATGACCCATGCGTGTTAGTGTTAGCACGCGCGAGACGTGTCTTTCTTAATGTAGGTCTATTTAGACATGGGGCCTAGGGCTACGCAAGCAACCACAAACACATGTTGGTACCGGTAACAACAGTCGTTCACATCACAGTATTTACTCATTATTGATAATCACGTAATACATAATAAGGCTGCTACACAGTAGGCCCTAGCACGTATCAGTATCGTATAATTTATATACGTAAACTAAACCAACTATTCACCCGCCGACAACGTCTGACGGCACACAACGGAGCTGGCTGGCTGAAGTTCTTCTTCTTCTCGTCCAATGCGTGCAACTCGGCAGGACTCGGAGCGAGCGAGAGAGTTCGGAAACATTCGGCGGTCTGCGCGAGTGAGATAGGAATAGAGGAGAGCTGGCCCACGGCCCACGCTCGCAAGAGCCAGGCTTCTGCACTTGCTACTCGGCAACCATGCAACGGAGTGGAATTTTTGCGCATCTGCTGTCGGTGAACGAAAATGTCAAACTAGGCCTAGTTTCAAAGGCGCGTAAAAAAATGAATTTCACTTCAATTATAAAAAATTATTAACAATCCACGGATTAAAAAAAAAAAAAAAAATGTGTACTTTTTAGTTCTTGATAATTTAGGGGCCAGCATGAAATTTTTACTCGCCCGGGTGAGCGGGCGACCGGTAATTTTCCACCCCTGCTATACACTACTCAAAATAAAACAGAGCTTACGATATTTCAAAGGTTAATCAACCTCCTTCATCAGGTTTTTAATGACAGTTGACTGTAAGAAAACAGAATGGGCTTAAAACAAACAATGCCAACTAAACAAATCAAATTACACCAATCCACCAAAGAATCATAATAATAAATGTAATTCAATTGAGCGTAATTGGTGCATTGAGCTGCCATGTGTTATGCGGATTTTCTGTTCTGTGAAAAAATCATTACTAAGTTGAAGATTTTTTTTAATTATTTAAAAATAAATAAAAAATAAACTTTAATTTTTAATTTTTTTAATTAATCGTAATTTTAAAAAAGAAAAAAAATCGTAAAATTTCGATTTTCATAAGAAATAATTATTTGATTGTGCTCAAATTTCACACGAATATATCGATTCATAAAATTAAGGTTCTGTTAAAAAATCATTACAATCGGATAAAGCATGTAGGTGTTATAAGTCAAAGAATTGTTTTAAAAAAGAAAAACCACGTAAAATTGCGATTTTCATGAGAAATAATTTTTCGATTGCGCTCTAATTTTCCACGAATATATAAATTCATAAAATAAAGGTCCTGTGAAAAAATCATTACAATCGGACAAAGCGTGTAGGTATTATAAATCGAAGAAACTTTTTCAAAATCGAAAAAAATCGTAAAACTGCGATTTTTATGAGAATTTTTTTTTCGATTTATTTATTTATTTATTTATTTATTTATTTAACGACCGTCCTATTCAGTTATAAAAACTGATTTACAAAGGAGGACAACTAAATAAATCTAATTACATAGATGCAGACACAACAATGAACTACATTTAAGTAAATATTTGAAATAGTAATATTACAACAATGCATTAAATACTCAACAAATTTGATAACAAATAAAAAGGATATTAAATGCAATTTATAAATGAATCGAATATATAAAAAAAGGGGGTGGGGAATTAAAAGAAAAGAAAAAAGAAAAGAAAAGAAAAATGAAAAAAGGAAAGGAAAAAAAAGAAAAGAAAAAAAAGAAAGAAAGAAAGAAAAAAGAAAAAAAAAAAAACATTAAAAAAGACATTAAAAAAGAAAAACGAAAAGAAAAAACTGATTTATTAGACGATCCCACTCAAACGAATATGAGGTTTGCCAAAAATCAGGAACAGCAAATCAGGGAGTAACCAATCTTTCGCGGAAGAAACCACCGAACGCGAATCTTCATTCTTGTGTTCAACCATCATTCTTGTGTTCAAATCTTGATAACAATTTAGTACAAAAGATCTTGACTTTAATATATAATTATATCAGATATATAATTATTTAAAATTGTTCAAGTCAAAAACTGATCACAGCAATGATACAGGACACCTAACTCAAGTTGCAAGTTCCACCAGTGGGCGGCAACCAGACAATCTAGGCAGAAAAAATATCAATTGAAAATACATTGAATACATCAAAATCAAAGCAATAATAAACAAACAAAGAGAACAGCAAAATCATAAATAAGAACATATGAATATAAATTAACATTACATAAACACAGTGACAATGCCCACAAATAAATAGTAAAAATCAATTCTTCTTTGTTCTTCGATTCATTATCATTGCTTCAACTTTACTTTTAAATTGTACTATTCCTAGCTCAGTAAACTGGCTTCTAATATCATAAGAAATTGAATTCCAAAAGGATACTCCTCTGTACAAGAATGACTTTCTTAATGATTCAGAATTTAATTTAGGAACTTTCAAAGAGTTCATTAGAATAGAATTTCTATCACGATCAACAAATTGAAAAATATTGGGTAAAATACCTGAATACATACCTTTCAATACTTTGTATGTATTTACCAGTACGCTATATTTCATTCTTTCCTCAATCGTGAAGCAATCAGATTGTAAATCTTGGCTTATAGGAATTGAATCAAACAGATGGTCAATTCTCTTCTGAAGTACAACATATTCGGTAGAAGGTCTTACTGCCCAAACCACTAAACAATAATCAATAATAGAGTGAATATAAGAATCTACAAGTAACTTTAACATTCTCTCTGTTACAAACCTCTTCATTCTACTTATAATTCCTATTGCTGATGATACTTTATTACATACATATTCATAATGTTTCTTAAAATTTAAATTACAATCTAAGAAAACTCCAAGATATTCTATTCATATACTCTAGAAATTAGATTACCATTACAATTCAACGTCAAATGAATATCATTCATGCTTCTATCATTAGCCTTATGAAAAATCATAAAATTTGTTTTACTATAATTAATATCAAGTTCCTGAGTTTTAAACCAATCATCCATCCTCTTTAAAACTTCTTGAAGACGTCTTACGATCTCTTCAACATCCACACCTTCTAAATAAAAGACCAAGTCATCAGCATATAAAATATAATTGATTCCTCCCATTATAGTAGATATATCATCTATGTAAAGAATAAATAAAAGGGGTCCTAATATTGATCCTTGTGGTACTCCACAAAATATATTGAATACTTTTGAACTATATTTTGCAAGATTGATAAACATTTTTCTTTTTAAAAAGTAATCCGCTAATATTGATAACAAATAAGGGCTCAAAAACGTGGCAGTTCTAAGTTCAGAGATTTCGAAGGTCTCAATAAAATTTCATCGCAATCGGAGTATCGGTTTAGCCGGAATCGTGCTAACAAACAGACAGAAATACAAAAAAAAAAAAGAAAAAAAAAACATTCCGGATTTTTTTCTCCAGTATAGTGAAATGGAATCTTCGCTTCGCATAAACGTAAACTTAAAGAGACTGCATTGATGTCTGTAAGTAATAATGTGATAAGTGCACCTAGCATTGATTTTCCTGGAATTTGAAAAGTTTTTGTAACTAATAAGCCATAATGTTTCTTCTTCTTGTTTGTTTTGTAAATTTTATAATTTCTTTTGTTACAACAACAACTACAACCACATTTATTATTATGATTCTTTGGTGGATTGGTGGGCCTTCAAATTCCAACTCGACACCTTCTCGCGGTTTGGCCCGTGAATAGGGGAGTTTCACTCCCTGAAACTAATGGCGAGCTCTGGGTCGTCGTCGGGGAACCCCTTCCCTTTGACTACCTCCCCGATGGCGACGACAAAGACAACACGGACGGATGATGACACAGACGGAGACGACCACAATGGGGGAACCCCTGCCCTCCCCATATGCTTGTGGCTGGTTCTGACCAGCACAGGCCTGTCCACCCCTTGTCCCCCCGCGTTATCCCTAACGTCCCTCCCTTCGTCTCGATTAGCCAAGTTGCATAAATATGAGACGTAAAGCAATATCCAATCCAATTTGGTGGATTGGTTTAATTGATTTGTTTAGTTGGCATTGTTTGTTTGTTTTTAAGCCCATTCTGTTGTCTTGTTTCAACAGTCAACTGTCATTAAAAACCTGATGAAGGAGGTTGATTAACCTTTGAAATATCGTAATCTCTGTTTTATTTTGAGTAGTGTATAGTCCTAAAAACATCATGATCTTAAACCTGACCTACTCTAAAATTGTTTCACCTTTGTAATATATTTAATGTTACAATGAAACTTACCAAGGAGGGCTAGAATTGAGTAGAAGCAATGTTTTTCGCGTTCTTCTAACTTCAATATTCGGGCTCTTAGAGTCGATTCAATGCCCTGACTGTGGTCACTGTGAGATGGGCTTTGTTGCAGTGTCTCGGGGTCAGGCGTAGGCCTATTCGATAGTTCTTGTGCATTGGAGGAAGATGGGCCATCTGAAATAGGTTTCAGTTTAAGGACTTTTTTATGCTGCTCAATGGCTGACGTTCCGCAGTGATGGCAGAAGGCACTCAACTGCGCATCTGGTCGACGTGACGTCGGTAAACTTGACCCTCTAGAGATGCAACACGGTAGGACTTCTCTTTTTTCGACAAAGACGATCGGTTCATGATCACCAAGATGGATATTATTAATTGACTTTTCAATATGTTCAACCAAATCTGTTGCCTTTGCAATACCTAAAAAAAAAGTTTCTGTGTGACATTCCATCACCTGATCCTGTTTCTCGGACCAATAACGAATTGTTGGAGTTCTTTTTTTCCTTTCCTTGCTTGTGGTTTTATCAAAGGACATGATAAAATTTGAAGATTGCTTAGGTCCAAGTGCTTCTGCTTCTGTTATTAAGTATGAAAGCTTAGTTGCACCTTAACTTAATCCATGGGGTAGTGCACCGGGGAACAACAGCCTCGAACATCTCGACAATATCATCACAGGATGATGCAGACATGTTGTTGACGTTTTAGTTCAAATAATCTCTGCCCTGATTGATGCATCTTGAACACAATACATTGACAGTACGCCTGGTTTGGTAAGACCACGTGTTGTTGCAGAAGTATGCATAGGAAGTTCCACTGAAGGAACAGAAGTTAACCTTAGTTGAGTAGGTACCACTTTGAGTTTTGCAAAGTCAATTTGCTTCTTGCTGAAGCTGTGCTGCTTGAGTGCAGTGAAACCTTACACAGCACAAGAAATTGTGGCACAACATACCTGACAAAATACGTCACTGTTATTTACCTTCTTACACCAAGTGTTTGATATGTGACCAAGATCGTCTGTTTGATTGAACCAACCTGTATTTAACGAAATATTTCTTTTTGGCTTTCCAGACCAGAAATAGCATCGGTAAAAACGTGGAATCAGTCTAGTCTAGTCTTGATCCGAATCAGCTGCTAGTCACTCTTTCTCCCAGCCTCTCTTTCCTTTGCCTTCAGTGATTTCAGTGATCATGGTTACCATGGTTACCATTCCAAACAACTGAAATAATTTTGTTTTAATAGTGGTAAATTTATTAGTTTTTATAGTTTTTCAACATAAAAACTAAATTTGAATTGTATTTTAATAATCTATCAAAGATTAGGGTCATTTTGATCCATAAATCATGTAAATCGACACGGAATTGGCTTATAAACAAGGTATGTAAACAAAGATACCTACCAATATCAGCAATAGGCTATCTCAAGATGGGCTGTACGAAATGTATGGCATGGGAGAAAGTTGTGAATGCCAATGACGGAGAAAGGGAAATGGCTAGAAGATTGCTTTATGAAATGGATAAGAGGATGAAAATGGAAGAGGAGAAGGGCCGTCAATTAATATTGGAGGTAAATGTGTTGAGAATGAAATTAGAACAATGTGAAAATGGAGCAGTAGGACAACATATTATGCTTGACGTAGACGGTGTAGGCGATCATCCCCAATGGCGTAGGCCAACCGGCATTATGTCATACAATCAAGCTTCTAAGGAGACGCCAGTAACTATTCCAGGTAGGCCTACTTATAATAATCGACCTACATTGGTACAACATAAACAAAGTACCATAAATAGTGAAGGAGACAAGCCTCAAAGAATACTATCGTACGGGGATAAGCCTAGCCATGATAGGCAGATCTACCCACAATTGGCATATGCCCAGGCTTTAAAGCAGACTCCACTTCCAGTAACTATTCCAGGTGAGCCTACTTATAATAATCGACCTACATTGGTACAACATAAACAAAGTACCATAAATAGTGAAGGAGACAAGCCTCAAAGAATACTATCGTACGGGGATAAGCCTAGCCATGATAGGCAGATCTACACACAATTGACATATGCTCAGGCTTTAAAGCAGACTCCACTTCCAGTAACTATTCCAGGTGGGCCTACTTATAATAATCGACCTACATTGGTACAACATAAACAAAGTACCATAAATAGTGAAGGAGACAAGCCTCAAAGAATACTATCGTACGGGGATAAACCTAGCCATGGTAGGCTTTACCCACAATTGGCATATGCTCAGGCTTTAAAGCAGACTCCACTTCCAGTAACTATTCCAGGTGGGCCTACTTATAATAATCAACCTATGCAAATACACCAACAACAAAATACTAAGAATAGTAAAGAAGACAAGCCTCATAAGAAAAATACGAAGGCTGTTCATCTGAATACAGTAGACATTCCAGGTAGGCCTTATCAGAATAAACCTATACTGGTGCACTATCGACAAAGTAAATCTACCAAGAAAAGGGATGAAGACAAGCCCCACAGTATATTTTTGCAAGGAGATAGGCCTAAGCCCAGCAACGGAAGGCAAAAAATAAACACTCAACTGGCCAAGGATAACCGTCAGAGTCAACAGGGCGTGCATAACCAAAATCCGATAGCAGATACAGAGAAACCCCGGCCGATCAGGATTACATCCAGCTTATTGGATGTTAATCAACCCATAGTGATATGCCATCAAGATAGCACCAATAATAGTGAAGCTGAGAAACCTCACATAGATATGCCTAGTTATGGAACTCGAAGGCAAACCATACCTCAAAAAAACAAAATTCAACATCGTCAACATTTAAGCCTACAGTCATCTGCTACCGTTGCTTCAACTGATTCGGTTAATTCTTTTGAACACACTGAAGTTTCAACCATACATCAACAAGAAAGAAAGATTGTACTCATGGCTGACAGTCATGGACGCTTTATGGTTTCACGGGATACTTCAAGAGCTGAAAGCAAAGAGTGGGCCTAAGAAGGTGAATTATAAAATCGAATCGATGATAAAACCAGGTGCAGGTGCTCTGCCACGTAACCAGAGGGACTACTGAACAAGGTGAATCAACTTACAGAAAATGACACGGTTTTAATCATGGCAGGGGCAAATGATGCAGGAACAAATAACAATAACATCAAGGATGCACTAATGCCAATAAGAAATAACCAGTACTATTGTAAGCCACACATAATAGTATCGGAGCTATTACCTCGCTTTGACATTGTAAGCTTAGAGTTTGAGAGACTAAACGATGAGATAATAAGTATTAATCAACGTATACAAAACTTACTGGGGAATGTACTAGGAGTGTCTGTACTATCCCTAAAGGCTCTGAAAAGAGAATTTTTCACTCAGCATGGTCAGCACCTAAACCTTAAAAGGGCAAAATCATCCTAGCCAAGTTATTTGCTGATGAAATACTTAAAACACATGATAATTCGTGTTCAGATAAATCTGATCAAGTATCTTCTGGGTACCGGAATATAGAATCTCTAATGGACTTGCAAATAGATAATGATGACAGAACTCCATGTCTTGACATCCATAGCACTCCAAATGGCGACACCGAGTTGTCAGAAAGGATTAGAGCATACCAGCAGACGCGGGAAACGAAGTCACGGATCGACTCCAAAACCCGGACAAGGTCTCCCCAGTAATGAAAGATCCTCTGGTTGTCGACAACTTCTGCCCCTTGTGTCATCTCTAGCCCTATCAACGCAACGACCTGTCGCAATGCCGATACCACTCAAGGCCCGCCTGCGCTCACCAACCAAGGCTGACACATCGATGGAAAGAATTAACAGTAGGCAATATAAAAATAAGAAAATCCTATTACCTATTACTAGAAAACAACCTGAAAGGCTTAGTAAAACTATTAGCAAAACCATTAGGCCTAATAAATGTAAGGTGACAAATTTTCGCATCACCAAAAAACAAGTGTGGCCAACGTAGCGCTCATGAAAGATAATAACAAAACACCCCTCAATTATAAAGAGCAAACCGTTGATAGGGAAGTCATTGATAGAATAACTAAAAACACCTCTGAAATTTATTTTTTCCATCAAAATATGCGTAGTCTATCTAAAAAAAGTAGAAGGAAACGGAAATTTTTTCTTGATTAGCATGGATCTTGTGGTTGATTTTTTATGTATCAGTGAGCATTGGCTTAAACAAGGGCAAGTGGACACCATACCTAGCATCAACCATGAGATTGCTGCATGCTACTCAAGGAAAAGATTAAGAGGAGGGGGGAGTGCTATATACAAAAGAATTGACAGCACAATTGAAATAAAGAAAAGACCAGATATAGACAAAATTGCAATTGATAGTGTATTTGAAGTTTGTGGTTTGGAATTAATAGGAATTAATCCATTGATACTAATTACTTTGTATCGGGCTCCTGACGCAGGTAATTTTAAACTATTCATGAGTAAATTACAACATCTTTTACACTTGATATGCAAGGAGCAAAAAAATATACTTATTTGTGGGGATTTCAACATAGATTTTTTAGTGGATAGTCCTCAAAAGATCAAATTTGAAAATAAACTCTTAGAACATAACATGAAGACTAGGGTTAATGGCCCGACTAGGGAAACTAGCTCTTCAGGGACGAGTTTAGATCAAGTGATTTCAAATTTTACATTAAAAACTGCACCATATTGCATTGATTCAGGTCTGTCAGATCATTATGGTCAATTTGTGTCAGTGCCATTCTTTAAACATAACATTACGAGAATTACTAAATCCAAAACCTTTTTTGAAAAAAAGAGTTTTTAAAGATGAAAACATAGAAGATTTCTCTCTTGACATTAGTATGGAACACTGGATACAAATAAGAGATGAACTTACAGTAGATGATAAATTTGGTATATTTATGAACATATTTATGAAGTATTTCAACAAACATTTTCCCTTAAAAAGGTTTAAGAAAAAGATAGGTATGCGTAGAAAAGTTAAACCATGGATGAATGCTGATATAGCTTATGGTTGTAAACTTAAAAGAGAACTTTTTAAAGAAAGTAGACATAATAATGAAGAAGATTTTAAGAAATACTTCAAAGAACTTAAGAAATCACTTTCTAAAAATATACGAGAGGCAAAACAAAATTATCACGATAAGTTCATAAGTAATTCTGACAATAAAATTAAAGCAACATGGCATATTAAAACACATTTTAGACCAAAAACTTTAAGAATTTGCCCTAATAAGGAAACTGAAATTAAATTAAACGTGGATGGAATTGATATTACAGATCCAGTTGAAGTTGCCAACTCATTTAATAAATACTTCAGCACTATTGGAGATACCATTGTTGATAGGTCTGTAGATACTACTGAAGAATGTTTAGGCAAACTGAAAACGCCGTGTTATGTTGAATACAACCAACTATAATGATATGGTTTTAGACAGTACTCACGAATCAGAAATTATAGAAATCATACGCAGCTTAAAATCCACTAACTCAACAGGTTGGGACGACATCCCAAGTAAAATAGTTCAATCCATCGCTGTATTTATAGCTAAACCACTAGCGGATATATTCAATTTCTCCTTCATGGTTGGCATTTACCCAGATATGGCGAAATGGGCTGTTATTAAGCCACTATTCAAAAAGGTAACAAAAAAGATATAGGTAACTACAGACCAATAGCTCTTCTAACAATATTCTCAAAAAATTTTAGAAAAGCTTTTCTTAAAACGTTTAACGGAATTTCTTGATACTAATCAAATTCTATGTGAGGAACAACACGGGTTTAGGAAGAAATATTCAACCACTTCAGCAACCTTCAACATAGTTCATAAAATCACTGAAGCTTTAGAACATAAAAAAGAAGTAGCAGTGTTAATGTGTGACTTGTCCAAAGCTTTCGATACCATTGACCATAATATTTTAATTAAGAAATTGAACTTTTATGGTATCAATGGTATTCCCTCCAAATGGATAAAGTCATATATTAGTTGTAGGAAGCAAATGGTCAAGTTACAGAATTGTAAATCTAAAAAGAATCTATCATGGGAAGAAATACGTAATGGCGTGCCCCAAGGGTCAATATTAGGGCCTATCTTTTTCAGTTTGTACATAAATGATCTACCTGCAAATATAAATAGTGAATTTAGCATAGTTATACTATTTGCAGACGATACCAGTGTGGTTATTACAGGAAAAGATGAGGCAGAATTAATAGCAAATATTAAAAATTTTTTCTTAGCAAGTTAGAGGAATGGTTTGATCCCAATAAACTTAAATTAAACGGCGCAAAAACCAACCTAATGAGATTTCAAACTAAAAGGAAAACTTAATGAAATAAAAATTAATTACAATCAGTGTACATTAAATACTGTAGAACACTGTCGTTTACTCGGGATTAATATTGATTATAGACTAAATTGGGAAGAACACATTCATAAACTAGGCAAACGTTTGAGATCATCATGTTATGCACTTAAAGAACTGTCACATCAAGTGAGTTACCCTATCTACAGAACAGCATTTTTTGCAAACGTACAATCTATTATACTATATGGTATATTAATTTGGGGTGGGTCTACATTTGCTCAAGACATATTCAAATGTCAAAAAAAGGCTGTCAGAATTTTAGGTCGGAAAAGTTATAGATCATCTTGCAGAAAACTTTTTGTGCAGCTGAATATATTAACCGTACCTTGCTTATACATTCTCGAAATTCTTACATTTGTCAAAGATAATCCATCTCATTTTACCCGAAACAGTTTTATACATAACCAGAATACAAGATTTAACAGTAATTTACACCAAACCAAACCCAACACAGACTCAACCTATCAAACAGAGACCCAGTTAAAGCTGGTGTAATTATTTTTAACAATTTACCAACTAAATTAAAAGACCTCAACATAAATAGAGACAAATTTAAAATAAAGGTTAAACAATATCTAATTTTTTTATGGGTTTTATAGTATAAAAAGAATTTCAAGATGGTAAAGACTGCTCTTGTGAATATTGTATTAAAAATTTGAGGTGAAAGATAAGAGGGTAAAAATATAACGCTGAGAAGAATTTTTTGTAATTATTGTATTGTATTTAAATAGAGCCTATGAATAATTAAATGATAAGAAATTATCTTGTGAATATTGTTTTACAAATTTAATTTTGACGATAAACAACTAAAAATTGAGGACGATGAGGAAATATTATTGTTTTAATTATATGTAATGAAATATGTAAATTTTATTTTGAATGTAAAATGAATAACATGTAATATTGTATTTTGCATGTAGAATTAAATGTGTAAAATTAAGGTATTTTGTAAGTAGATTTAGAATTAGTAAAAGCGTATTTCAAGACTTGTACATGAACTATGTATTTTTAAGTGAGCAATGCTTTTGCAATTGCTAATGAAATAAAACGCATTTGAATTTGAATTTGAATTTGAATTTGTAGTGCACCAACTTTGTTACCAAACTCGGGCTCGTATTCCCCCCCCACATACATAATAAACATCCCTCTCTGGTGGATTTGATTCGACTTCCTCCAATGGGATCTCGTTGTTGAAGGCTTATTGCCGGGGCACTCATTCTCGGAGCCCTCATTCTCAGAGACATTGCTTTCCTGTCCACTCTCGGATTCCAAGACTAGTGTCCGTGTTTTCTTTGGTTCCAACCTTGGGCGGGTCCTTGGTTCCAGCCTTGGTCGAGTACTCCTGCCTCTGTTTAGGTCGCGTGCGTTCCGTAGCCAAGGCTTTATGAGGCTATCAATTTCGCTCACTTTCATTTGGGGGTGGTTAACCCGTGCAGCAACTATAAAACAGTTTTCAAGACTTATTAGCATTTTGTTACATTCTCATCTAGATTCTGTTATGTAAATTATTGCAATTAGGTTTTAGTTTCTTAATTATGACATCAATTAAATTGATCAAATTTATATTGAAAATATGATCCCAAAACAAATCAACATTTACAAAATAATTCCTGATATGCACAATGTATGAAATGCTCACACCGATTTACTTATGCCTTTTCTCTACCCACCTTCGCATGACCAGCATGTTGTTCTGGGTCTCTTTGTCACGGACACCCGACAACATGCTGGCCAACTTGGCCTCTAGCCGGGCCAAGGCCTCGTCTAGGTCCTTTTTCCGCTGTTGGTTTGTTTTTATTTTGATGACTGCAACGTGTGGCCTAAAGTAGCCGGGGTGGCCTTGACGGGGCCTTTGAGCTGGGCCCAAAGCGGCACTGCCGATGACTAAACCCTTTGGGAAAGTTCTCTCCCAATCGCTACAAGGGATTAAAAGAGGCTTTTTTGCCACAACATGCTTCTTCATTTTCCCTATTTCTTTCTCAAACTAAAATGCGAAAAAGAATCCAGTGAACCAAAAACGACAAAACACACTAGAAAAATAAATTTAAAGGGAATGAAACATTGAAAACGACAAATTCCTGCCCATAAAAGCTAGAAGGACATTAAAACAAAGTTTTTAGAGAATTTCCCTTCCCTGCCTATCTTTACAAATGTCCCAAAAATTCTCCTGAAGAAGAATAGAAATTGCACGGTGAAACATTAAAAAGGGGGCCAAAAATTTCTTTGTCTTTGAAAAAATTTATGCGAAAAAACGGGCCCAAGATAAACAAAAAACGGACCCCCAATTCAGTGGTTTTAAAAACGTTCAAAAATGGGGTAAATTCGGCGGCCATACTTTGCGTGCATTTTTTTAAAAAGTAACAAAATTTTTTGGCCCTTTCGATGCAAAAAAAGGGACTAGTCTGTAATGGGAACCTTTTTTCCCCTTGATCCCAAAAATTTCAGAAGTGTTTCAAAAACACTCAGAAAACCCAAGTGCATATAATCGTTTGGGGAAACCCAAAGGACCCCAAACCCAATTTTAAATTTTCCATTAAGGGGCCAATTTTCCCCGTGTTGAAATTCTCCCCTCGGTTTTCAATCGAAACGTTTTGGGTTGTGCTTTAGCTTCCTTGCAGTTAGCTGTGGGAACGTCATCGCTGGTGGAAAAAAAAATCCCCCCGGTTACGCAGGGGCGAAACCTTTAAAAACCCAAATGTGGGAGCTTTTTACAGCGTACATACCTTTAGTCTACAACAAAAGCTTTTTATAACGATGCTGCCCGGGTTTTGTTCCCGGGGTTTAATCCTTTGTGCAAAAAAATCACACACTTCTGGAAGAAATTTTAAAAAAAAGCTGTGAATTTTTTGGCTTTCCAGGCCACAGAAAACAGAAAAGGGGGAATTTGGTTTAAGTCTGGTTTTTTCGTAAAACAGAACCAAAATTGGCCAAAAATCTTTCAGGGAGCTTTTAAAAAGGGGGAATGAAAAGTTTTGTTAAAAGTTAAAGAAAAATTTGTGTGAAACAGCTGGGGGAACATTGAGGAAAATTACCCTCCAAAAGTTTTTAAACCCAAAGAAAACATATTCCCTGTTGCCCATTGCTTCCACTTCAAGTTTTTAGCGGGGGGGAAAAGAATGGTTCTGGGGCCCCAAAAGGTAGACTTGGTTTCAAGTTTCCCTTTAAAACCCTTTCACCCAGACCTTAATGACGTGGGAAAACCGTTGTTTTCTAACCCCAAAAATTAAAAAAAAACTTTGGTGTAAAATTTCAAAACTTTTTCTCTCACTTGAAGGGGAGACTTTGGGCCTGAATAAATGTCCGAAACTCGGGTAAATTTTGAGGTTTTTTCCCCAAAAAATACATCATTTCCCAAATTTTTCAAAATCATTATTCCCTCGGGTTTGGGATCATGATTTTTGGCGGAATGGGGGGAAATCTGCACTTAAAGTTTTAAATTTTTGTGGGTGGATAATAAATTTATTTAATTTGGGTTTAAAAAAAGCGGGTTGAGGGTCTAGCCCATGAAGGGAAAAATCACGGGGGGGAAAAATTGGCTTTCTCCCTTTTAAAATTATCTCTTTTCATTCCGGCTTAAATTTAATTTTTTTATTATTTCGGAAAATTGTGGCCCCGGGGCCACGTTTTAAAATTCAAAGGGAAAAGGAAAATTTTTTACTCAAATATAAAAAAATTTTTGGTAATAAAAAATAAGACAAAAGAATTTTGCGTCAATACCCCCCGCCCAAAAATACATGCTAATTAATTTTGGGGGGAAAAAAAACAAATTTAAAGGGCCATTTTTAGAGGCTTTTATTAAATACACGGGAAACGTACCTAAAAAACGGGTTTTGATAGATGATAACTTTAATATGGGGTTTTCCCAAAAATTGTGTCGATTTCAATGGGGGGAATTTGGGGGAAAAATCATCCTGGCGCTCATTGTTTATACGAAAAATCGATTCGGAAAAAAAAATACAACATTACAGAAATTTGTATTCACTTTCAATGGGTAAAAACATAAAACCCGAAGGGATATTGGAAAAATACTTTCGATTTTAAATTAATTTTCCCTTTCCCAAAACCCAGCCCACCTTTAAATTTCCCCATTTGAAAACGGGTAGTACCCACCTTTTAAAAACATCCCTGGGGGGGATATCCCCTCGAATTGGGTATGATTTTTCTAGGGGCCCAATTTTTTTTTTTGGTTTCGGGGGTCTTTAAAAAACGCTTTATCGGAACTCTTTTTCACAATGTACACAGTTTTGTGACACTTTTGACCGATTTATTTTTTTCTTTTTTACCGATTTGTTGGAATTTGATTTTGGTGACTTTTGGTTTACAATAAAATTTAAAATTTAAAATCGTATTTTTTTAATGGGTTTTTAAAAACTGCAAACAGGGGAAAAAAATAGTGAAAATTTAATTTGGGAAAAAGGTGATTCAAGCAAAAAGGTTTAAAATTTTTTTGTGGTCAGTAAGCGCTTTTTTTTATACCCCTTTGATATTTCCTTTTACAAAGGAATTTTTTTTCCTTCCCTTTAATAACTGAGATTTGACGTAAAAAAGAATTTTTGTGTTTGTGTTTCCCCTTTTTAAAATATAAACCCATTTTGTCGAAAAAGAAAAGCAGACTAAAATTTCCCAAAAAAAAGGGGGGGAAAGTCCCGTCCAGAGAGGCCCCCCAAGGCCCCGGGAACAAAAAGACGGAAGTTTTAAAGGGTTTAAATGGCCCCCGGGGCCCGTCCTCGGGTGGCCAGTCACGGTGGCTGGGTTTTTTTTGTGATACCCAGAATAGTCGAAAAGTTTGCCAGACCCTTTCTTTTTTGTGTTGCCCCCTGGAAGGGAAAACTGGGGAAAAACAAAATTTCAGAAACAAAGGATAAGGAAGTTTCTAAGGGTGTGAGTTTTTATTGTCTAGCCAAAGTAGACGAGTAAAAAACCTTCTCTTTCAGGGAGGGATTTTGTACCGGGCCAATCTTATTTTTTTTTTTACGTTAAGGGGCCCAACAAAAATGCTTCACAAATTTTTTTTTGGTGTCCAGCTTTCAAAAAATGATTTAGTTAGTTAAAACCCATCAAAAACAACAACTTTTCTCTAAATTTTATTTCCCATCAATGGGGCATGGTATAAGGGTTTTTAAACAGTATTAATCTGTACTGTTTTAAATTACATTGAAAAAAAAATAATAATAATAATAAAAAAACGTCCGCCTTTTTAAAAACATGTTTTGTGTTTAAATTTTTACTAGAGGTTGCACAACGCAAAAAATTTAAAAACGGGACCTCTAGAAAAGGTCCCCAACCAGGGAAACGGGGAGAAATGGTTTTTTAAAACTAAAACTTTTTAAAAAAAGGGAAATTTTATCTGAATGAATCTGAGAATACAACCAAAATTTAAATTAAAAAATTTGAAATCAACCAAAAAAGGGATAATAGAATTTAAAAAAAAACCCACATCACTCAAAAAAGAAAACCCAACGGGCCTAAAAAACCTTAGTGTTGTGTCCCCTTTAAAACCCCCTAAAAAAACTAACAAATTTCTAGGGAAGGTCCCTGACAAGTGACAAAAACCCCCAAAATTTCCAGTTCAAAGGGGGGCGTAAAATGAAAACGCCCCGCGTTCCAAAAAATCAAAGTCCGGCTACTTTTTATCAAACAGACAAAACAAAAAATCTCAGGGTGAAAAAAGTTTCATTTCCCGGGTTCTTATAAAATTTCTTATGTTTACAAAATGATCCACATTATGTTGTGGATAGATAGTTTTTACATTTGGCCCACACGCTTTTTTTGTTGGTACAGTGAGTTAAAGGTTTATCCATGTGGTTTGATAGGGTTAGTCGGTATAGGGTTTATTCTCAGATTTGTGATCTGAAAAATTTAGTCTCCCGAAAACATTTGGTGGGAGTTTGTTTCTACCAAAAATTGAGAGAACCCCGGGGGGAACCACAGCTTGTGAATTTTCAATTTTTTATTTACATTGTCCTGAAAAACCGCCGTTAACAGGGAAAAAAACTGCCAGTAAACAAAAAATTTTCCCCAAATTTGTTTTTGGGCCTTTTTTTCCCCTTAAAAATTTGGGGAAAAATCGGCTCACTTTTTTTTGGAAGTGAATTGTTTTCGGAAATCCATGCCAAAAGCGTGGAGAATTGTGTTTAAAAATGTTTTAGTTTTTAAAAAGGGCCCAAGAAATTACTCTTTTTTTTTTATTTGCAGTATTTGCACAAATATTTTTTTGCCATCACCCCTCTTTTATTTGGGGTTGCTTTGTTTGGGAAAATTGCCCAACCCCCTCGCTAAAAAACCAGAGTCTCTTTTTTTTTTTTTCAAGAGTTTTCAGACCCTTCCCCCCTTTGGGTATTCTTTCAGGGGGGCCAAAAAACGCAGCCATAAAAAATCACAAAGACTTCGTCTTTTCGTGGTTTGTGCTTTGTTTCCCGGGGGGTTAGACTGGCTTTTTTTTTGGGTCATCGACTTGCTCTTGTCCTGGCCCGGGAGGGCACTACTAGGCGACCAGATGCCGCGGGCCCACTGCTTAATTTATATGCGTTTCAAATAGGCCCTTTGTTATAGAGTTGAGACATGAAGGTATCATGGGGATTATCCATTATCGCTGACCCCCTTTATTTTTTATTTTGGAAATTTTGGGCCCCTTGGCCTTGGGCCCCGCTCTCTACCACATGGCCCTTTGGGGCCCTTCAGCCCCCCAAGCCAAAATATTTACCGACACCTTCACAAAAACCCCCCGCCTGTCACCTGGAACATAAAAAAACAAATTTTTTATCAAGTGAATAATTCATCCCAAAGGCCGACATTGGCAAATTTTAACTCATGGGCAAAAAGCCCCAAAGAGTAGCAGAATTTATCATCATATCTGTTGATTACTGAAGCAAAACTGTTTTAAAAAAAACAAGATTACTTTGAACATAAGGTTTTCGTGCTTTTGGGCCTTCTAAATTTTTTAATGTGAACCCCAATACAAAAGTCATAAACAAAAATTTTCCCAATATTTTTAAATTTTTAAGTTTAAAAAAGTTGGGGATTTGAAAAATTTTTAATCGAAAGTTGGTCTACTTAGTAGGCCCCCACTATCTTTCAAAAATATTATAGCCTACAACGCACAAATTTAATAATGATGGGTTTAATTATAAATCTCGGGGAATTGAATTAAAATGGGCGTTTTTCACAACGGAAGCCCCCCGCCGAAAAACCTTTCATTGGGGAAACGTAAAAGGTAAATGACACGAGAAATTTTTCACTGAAACAATTAAAAAAATGTGGATATTTTTCCCGCCCCAGACGGTGCAAGTGTTGTTTCCCGCCCGTGGGAGAAAATTCCCTTCGGAAAGAGAGCCACGGAATGGCTCGGGGGAAAACCGTGAAGGCCCCCTTGGGAAGACTTGCTGTGGATTAACCCCGCCCCCTCCAGTAGATGTTTGGTGGAAACCGTTCTTGCTACCCCGGGGACTGGGCGGAAATAGGGGATTAAAGTTTATGGGGGTGGGTTTTTTTTTTTTTTGGGGGGATGGTGGGGCCCTTGGGGGAACATCTATTAAAAGATTTAATTTTCAAAGTGAACACAATCAGAGTTTGCAGAAATTTTATGAAATTTCTTTTTTGGGGGGGTTGTTATGTGTTTAAAAAAGGGGAATATGAGATAGCTGAAAATGGGATGATTGAATAGGGTCCCCCCAACAGGATCAAATTGAACGCTGCCCAAAGGGGGATTGTATTTTTGTTTTGGGCCCAGGACTTTAAAGCCAGTTTTTCAGCGAGCTTTTTCCAACCCCCTTAGTGATGAAACCCTTTGGAATAATTTTTTTAAAAATTTTTTTTATAAATCCCTGATAAAAGGTTTTTCTGGGAAACGCTGGTTTAAAGGTCTTGAATACTTTTTAAAAAAAACACATTTAGTTTTGCCACCCGGGGGTAAGTAGGGTTTTTGTCTTCCCAAAAGGGTTTAATTTTTTTTTTAAAACGTCTTTTTTGTTTTTCCCCCTTTAATAAATGATAACATGTTTCCCAAAATTAACCACATTTGGTTTTTGGATTCCCTTTTCATTCGTTTAATTTTTTCCCCCTAGGTATTTCCCCCTTTTTTTTCTTCTAATATTTTATTGTTTTCTAGCTTTTTTTGTAGGTTTTTTCCCCCCTTTTGTTTCTTTTGTCTTTTTACTTTCTTTTGTGGTCCGATTTAAAAACACGAATTTTCATTTTCTCCATCGTTTAAATTTCCCTTGGGTTTCGGGCTTTCAAAAATGTTCCCTAAACCCCCATTCAAGCCATGGCCTTAACTTCATGTTTTTTTTTCCTAATATTTTTTTTAGGAAATATGATTGATGCAGACTTTTTTTCAGTTTTGGAAAATTTTTTAAAGCATTGCTTTTTAGTTTTAACATTTTAAGGGTAATTTACAGTTTAATTTCTCGACCCCATTGAGTTAAGTTCCCTGAAGTTTATTCTTTTAACAACTTGAATTCTTTTCTGTGGGTTTTTTGTTGTTTTGTAAAGCGAAACCCTACCCAACAATGACAGGTCGGGCGAGAGTGATTTTCTTGCAGAGTCTTTGCGAAAAAACCCCTTTGCCCCCCGGTTTGGTGACTTTTTCGATTTTTCAAATTCCAAAATGCAAAAATTCTCGTGGTTTTGGGCCCCGGGTTGGGAAATTTTTCTCCCCGAAACCAAAAGTGGGGAGGTTGGGGGGGGTCGTCGTCGGGGAACCCCTTCCCATTGGGCTACCTCCCCACCCGGCCCCAAAGATAAAGGGCAACCCAAAGGGCGGATGATGACACAGACGGAGACGGGCCACGGGCTGGGGGAAACCCCCCGCCCTCCCCATAGGGTTGGGGGCTGGGTTTTGACCAGCACAAGGGCCCGGGCCCCCCCTTTTCCCCCCCGCGTCATACCCTTTCGTCCCCCCCTTCGCTCGATTTGCCAAGTTGCAAAAAAATGAACTTAAAAACAAATCCAATCAATTCCCCAAATTTTGTATTTTTTCTTTCTTTTTAGTGAATTTCACGAAAACAAAATCATTAACGTTTTTGCGAAAAAGTAGGGATTAGGATAAGTTTAAAAAAAGGATTTTTTTCAAATTCCGGTAATGGGCCCTTTGGGTTAATTTTAAAATAAGGGTCTTTTTAGATTTGGCCCAAACGTCAATTTAAATCAAAAACAGAACCCTGGGGTCAACAAAGTTGTTAAAAAAACACGTGTACAAAAAAATTGGGAAAAAAAAGGGTTAAATTTGGGATTTTTAAAAAAAAAAAGTTCTTAGTAGAAAAATCCCTTACTAGGCCCCAAAAAAATGTCTAAATACTTTTGAAAGGGCCCAAAAAATTTCGAAGGTCCATCATTTTTTTTAATTTTTTACCATAACAAACCAGGTTTTTTTAACAGATTGGGAGGCCTACTGTGTGTATAGGGGTCTGCTTTGGGGGAAATTTCCCGCGCTTGTATGCCCCCTTTTGGTTTGGTTTTTCCCGTTTTCCCCGGTGAACAAAAAGGGCAATCCCCTTTCGTAAAACTTTTGGGTTGGAAACCGGCAGGGTTTTAAAAACTTGAGGGATGAAGAGGCGGAGGTGAATTGATGCGGTGAAAAGTGAATGGGGAAAAAATAATAATTAAAAAAAATTTGCTTGGTTGGGATTTTTCTTCACATTTTTAAAAAATAGGCCTTCCCCAAAATTTTTCTTAGAAAACCTATTAACATTAAAGACCCCTTTCAGTGTGTTTAAAAAGGGTCCCGTATTTTTACAAAATAAGGAATTTAAGGGAAATTCCCCGTAATGCGATACTCCCCGTTTTAGAGCGAATCGACATTTCGATAATTTTAGACCCCAAAAACCAGATTGCTGAATACGTTCCAAAAACCCCGCTAGTTTTAAAAGCCCTAAAAATTCCTTCCCGAAATGAAAACCGAGACCCAAAAATAAACGTTTTAAAAAAACCGAAAAAACCCCCTTCCCAAAACCCCCTTTAAATGTTCCCAATTTAAACGTTGAAAAAAGGCAGGGGGAGAACCCGGGGGGCCCCGCCAGAATGGGAAACGCCCCCATCCGGGGGCCAACCCCTGGTGTGTGGGGTTTGGGTCAACACCCTTGGAAAGGGTTTTTTAAACCACCACCCTAAAACCTTTAAAAACGCTTCGGTTCCCCCCAAATCTTTAAATGGGTGGAAAAAAAACGCACCCCGCTAAAAAGGGCAAAATAAATACCTCAGGTTTGTTGGAAGAGGGGTAGTGTCTGTCTTTTTTGCAAACCCTTTGGGCTACAAACCCCCCGATTTTTTTCTTAAAAGTGGATTGGAATTGAGACCCCCTTTCGGTTTAACCCCCCTTTAGCTGAATGACAAAGCCCTTTGGGAAAATCCGAAGCTGTATTTTGGGGGATAATGCATTTTTGGGGTTATTTGTTTGTGCTTGGTTTAATAAAAAAGATTCATGGGAAAGCTTGGGCGGTTAACTTTTGCTTAAAATTGCCCCATTCACAAAACCCTTTTTTCCCCAAATTAATGACACACAAAAGGTTGGCCCCTTTCGGAAGGGAAAAAAAAAGCAACCAAAAAAAAAAACGAAAAAAATTTCTAAAAACGGAAATTTTGAAAAATTTTTAAGGCCCCCCTTGGGGGAAAACCCAATTATTAAATTATTCACCCAAAAACCAAAAAAAAAATAAAGGCAAAACCTGAATCAAAAAAGAAAGAAAGGGCCCCAGCAGTTGGGGGTCCCGGGGGAAAAAAAGGGCCCCCCGGTTAAGGGGGGCGATCGCCCCCCTTGATTTTCCTTTAAAAAATTACCAAAATTTTATTATTTTAAGGTTATTAAAAATTTCCACATTAATAAACAAAAAAACCAAACCTTATTTGTAAAAATTTAATAAAAAACTTAAATTTTAAAATTTCCCCCCCCCTCCTTTAAGCCATTTAAAAAAATTTTCCCAAAAACCTCCAAAAAAAAAAATCCCTGCGGGCCCCGAGCTGGGGGGGAGTGCCCCCCCCAAAACCCCTGAAAAAAAACACACACAAAATAATACTATTTCAATTATTTTTTAATAAAAAAAACGTTTCAGCCACTTATTTTTGTTATTATTCCCTGACACATCAATGAAGACGGTTTAGTGTGGGAATTGGGAGCTGGGGGGAAGGGGGACAAAAATAAAACAGAAGCAAAAATAGCCCAAATTTTTTTTAAAAGATGTCCCCAATCTCAGCAGTTTTTGCTAGATGTAAAAATTCACTCGCCTTTTCAGAAAAGGGGACCTGTGAAATTGCTTGGGGCCGGGGTGGGATTTGCCGGGTGGATCTGACACTAAGATGGTTTGGGGGGAAAAATGAAAAAGGCCCTTGGTGCCAAAATTTTTCTCAAAATTTAAAGCACCCTGGTTCCCTTATTTTAAAACAGAATCATTTTTTTCGAAAGGGCTGTAAAATGGTTTGTGGGTTGGGTTTCCGAATTTGAAAAATTGGAAAAAAAAGGGATTTTCTTCAACGTCAAGCTTTCGATTCCTGGTGAAAAAAGGGAAAAAAAGCAATTGTTTTTTAAATATTTGGGGGCGGGGTTTTATGGGGCCCCAATCCACATATGCTCCAAAAAAAGTTCTCCATGTTTCCCTTTCTGGTGGGGGCCCTCAAATTCAAAATCGCAACTTTTTCGTGGTTTGGCCCGTGAAAAATTTGGGGAAAAGTTTCCCTTCTCCCTTTGAAAAACTAAATAAAAGGGCGAAAACCTTCTGGGTTCGTCGTTCCCAGGGGAACCCCTTTCCCCCGTCCCCTTTGACTAACCCCCTCCCACGGGACGACAATGACAACACGGAAAGGATGATGACAAGAGGAGGACGCCACGACGTGGGGAAACCCCTTTCCCTCCCCATTTACTTGTGGCTGGTTCTTTACCAGCACAGGGGCCCGTCCCCCCCTTGTCCCCCCCCGGCATCCCTTACGTCCCTCCCTTTGTCCTCCCCCCAAAAACCCCCAAAATTTGGATTAAAAAAATGAAGCCGTTAAAGGGAAAATCTAAAACAATCAATCAAAGGGCTCAGAAAAAATTTTATCGCCCAAAAGGAGATCGGTTATCCTCTTTGTTTTTCAGAACACGGCCTTAAAGGGGTTGGGGTTTTTTTTAAAAGGGAAAAAAGCACCCCCAAAGATTGGCCCGCGGCCCCGGGGTTTGGCCTTTAGTCCCCTTTCCCCCAGCCAAATTTTGGGGACCCATATTCCCTCAAAATTCCCCCTTTGGGAAACCAATTTTAAAATGAGGGAAAGTTTGTTTGAAAATTTCAGTTAAAAACATGATAGAATATTAAAACTCATTTTTTCCGTATTTTTAAAAGTTACTTAAAATTTGGAGGCGCGTAATTTATTGTTGTAAAAGCCCCTAAAATACTATAAAGGGGAGATAGGTAATTCCCTGGCCGAAACGGTTAAAGAGCTATGTATGTGGTATAATCGATTCGTATTGATTTCCATAGATAAACAATTTCGATGGTGAGAGTCTTGATTTTTTGGCTGAGACCGGCCATATCTAAAACAAGATGGCCGCCGCTTCGAATTTTAAACTAGCGTATCTTCGTGAGTATTTGACCGATTTCAATTTCAAAGGTACCATTCGAAAGGTAAATGATAGAAATTCAAATAATGTTTACAATTTTTTTTAAAAATCCAATATGTTTGAGGTTATGTTACAAAAACTGTTTACTTTACACTTTCTCGTTATGGAACGATATTTACTAGGTAAAAACGTTTTACATTTCTTAAGTTTCATTTTTGGTGGATTATTTAGTTGTGTTTTTAATGAATCCATGCATTTAATTTTCTGACAATTATAGCCTGAGTTTATTTAATTGAAGCGATGGCATGTGTAGATGAATATATGCTACTTCTGTGTGATCTTTATGTTTCAAATACATTTTGTCGAGACACAATTGGTGAAACAATTAGATATTTGGTATCAATCGATTCGTTATGAACCGAACTTAAACAATTTCGATTAAGTAAATTTCGATTTTTTTACTGAGACCTTCCCTGGGCAAAAACAAGATGGCCGCCGTCATTGAACATTTAACTAAAATATCTTTGAAAGTATTTCGCCGATTTCAATTGTAAATATACCGTTGAAAAGGTAATAAAAAGAGCTATAAACGATATACAAACAATTTTCAAAAAAGTTTAATATTTTTGAGGTTATGTTTGGTTTGAATTTTTAGTAATTTTAACAGAGCACAATAGGTGAAACAACTATGTATGGGGTATCAATCGATTCGTTATGAACCGTGATTTAACAATTTTGATGGGAAAAATTTCGATTTTTTACTGAGCCCTTCCCATGGCAAAAAACAAGATAGCCGCCGCCAATGAACCTTTTGACTCGCATATCATTTAAAGTATGTACCCGATTTTTAATTCACGTATACCGTTGAAAAGGTAATTAAATGACGAATGAACTATATATTTACCATTTTGTTGAAACTTTAATATTTACTGGGGGTTATTTTACAAAAACATAAATTATTTACCACACTCGTCATCGTTATGGATCTTATGGCGCATATATCTACATGACTAAAACGGTTTTTGAATATGTTTGGCTTGTTTATCCGTAACATATCTTTTTATGTATTCAATGAGTCCTTACATTTTATGTTCCGACAAATACATCCCAAGATAATGTATTTGAAGCGACGGCATGTGTAAATGAATAATATATGCATCGAGTATTTGATCTTGATGTTTGAAACACATTTCGTCGAGGCACAATAATTGATTAAAGAATTATGTATCTGGTATCAATCGATTCGTATGAAACGAACTTTAAACAATTTTGATGAGGTACCCGTCGCAAAAAACAAGATGGCCGCCGAAAAAAAACATTGTAAGTTATATATTTTCTAGGTAATTGACAGAACCAATTTCAATGGTACCGTTGGAAGGTAACTAGAGTAGAAAAAAAATTATAAACTTGCAATTTTCACGAAACTTAAATATTTACTGAGGCTATCTTGTTGTAGGAAAACTATGACGCTGTTAGTGGTACCATAGACATAAATTAAAAAAATTTCCTCCACCGGAAATTGAACCTGGGACCAGCTGGAAACAGTATGACATTGACAGCCTAGATCCTGGGTGTTTCAAATTTCTAATTATTCAACTACATCATCCAGCCCAGCCCAGATCCGATCAGTAGCGTACACATAATACACAGAATAGTACACAGAATAGCTGATGCAAATCATGCTGAAGAAGAATTTCGTATTCTAGGAGATGTGGTCAAGCAGAATGGTTTTCCAAATAGAATCATTCAAAAGGCCCTCAGACGACAAACTAACTCGGAAAAAGATGTAGGTACAGTAAAAGAAGAACCACTTGCAACTGCATATTTGCAGTATGTTAAAAGAGAAACGGACCGAATAGGAAAAATTCTTGCCAAACAAAACATAAAAACACACCGACAGAAAGATAGGAGAGTTGTTAAGAACTAAGGACCACATCCGCCTAGAAGGTAGTGGCGTGTATGAAATTCCATGTGGGAATTGTGACAGGTCTAAGAGGGTTTCAAACATGAAGGAATGTTTCAACGTCAACGGGAAACACAGGCTAGCTGTGTTAGTTATTTTGGGTCGTCTGAGGGCCTTTTAAATTTAAATTCTATTTGGAAAACCATTCTGCTTGAGCACATCTCCTAGAATACGAAATTCTTCTTCAGCATGATTTGCATCAGCTATTCTGTGTACTATTCTGTGTATTATGTGTACGCTACTGATTGGATCTGGGCTGGGCTGGATGATAATGTGAATAATTAGAATTAGAAACACCCAGGATCTAGGCTGTCAATGTCATACTGTTTCCAGCTGGTCCCAGGTTCAATTTCCGGTGGAGGAAATTTTTTTAATTTATGTCTATGGTACCAACATAACAGCGTCATAGTTTCCACAACAAGATAACCTCAGTAAATATTTAAGTTTCGTGAAAATTGCAAGTTAGTAAATTTTTGTACTTTAGTTACCGGGTCCAACGGTCCTTTGAAATTGGTCTGTCAATTACCTTAGAAAATATAAACTTACAATGTTTTTTTTCGGGGGCCATCTTGTTTTTGCGACGGGTACCTCATCAAAATTGTTAAAGTACGTTTCAAAACGAATCGATTAAATACCAGATAAAATAATTCTTTAATCAATTTTTGTGCTCGACGAAATGTATTTCAAACATCAAGATCAAATACTCGATGCATATATTATTCATTTACACATGCCGTCGCTTCAAATACATTATCTCGGGATGTATTTGTCGGAACATAAAATGTAAGAACTTATTGAATTCATAAAAAGATATGTACGGTTTAAACAAGCCAAACATATTAAAAAAACAGTTTTGGTCATGTAGATATATGCGCCATAAGATCCATAACGAGACGAGTGTGGAAAATAATTATGTTTTTGTAACATAACCTCAGTAAATTTTTAAAGTATCAACAAAATGGTAAATATATAGTTTATTCGTCTTTTAATTACCTTTTCAACGGTGTACGTGAATTAAAAATCGGGGTACATACTTTAAATGATATGCGAGTCAAAAGGTTCATTGGCGGCGGCCATCTTTTTTTTTGCCATGGGAAGGGCTCAGTAAAAATCGAAATTTTTCCCATCAAAATTGTTAAATCACGGTTCATAACGAATCGATTGTTTACCCCATACATAGTTGTTTCACCTATTGTGCTCTGAAAAAATCGTTAAAATTACTAAAAATTAAAACCCAAAACATAACCTTAAAAAATTAAACTTTCTGGAAAATTGTTGGTATATCGTTTATAGCTCTTTTTATTACCTTTTCAACGGTATATTTACAATTGAAATTGGCGAAATACTTTCAAAGATATTTTAGTTAAATGTTCAATGACGGCGGCCATCTTGTTTTTGCCCAGGGGAAAGGGCCCCAGTAAAAAAAATTGAAATTTTCTTAATCGAAATTGTTTAAGTTCGGTTCATAACGAATCGATTTTATACCAAATATCTAATTGTTTCACCAATTGTCTCAACAAAATGTATTTGAAACATAAAGATCACACAGTAAATAGCATATATTTATCACACATGCCATCGCTTCAATTAAATAAACTCAGGCTATAATTGTCAGAAAATTAAATGCATGGATTCATTAAAACACAACTAAATAATCCACCAAAAAAATGCAACTTAAGAAAAAAGTAAAACGTTTTTACCTAGTAAATATCGTTCCATAACGAGAAAGTGTAAAGTAAACAGTTAAAGTTTTTGTAACATAACCTCAAACATATTGGATTTAAAAAAAAATTGTTAACATTTATTTGAATTTCGAACATTTACCTTTCGAATGGTACCTTTGAAATTGAAATCGGTCAAATACTTACGGAGATACGCTAGTTAAAAATTCAAAAGCGGCGGCCATCTTGTTTTAGATATGGCCGGTCTCAGCCAAAAAATCAAGACTCTCACCATCGAAATTGTTTATCTATGGATCAATACGAATCGATTGATACCACATACATAGCTCTTTCACCTAAGCTGCCACGGAAGCATGTTTTCATACCCTATGCTCCCCCACTATACTACTAATCTACTACCATGTACGCTTGTGGCTGGTTCTGACCAGCATAGGCCTCTCCACCTCTTGTCCCCCCGCGACATCCCTCACGTCTCACGCTTCGTCTCGATTAGCCAAGTTGCATTAATATGAGACGTTAAGCAATATCGAATCATTCAATCGTATCGTCACGATGAACCTTAATGCACATTAATTACATCACTCAACCAATTAATTATAAACCATAAAGCCCATGTGCTGCTGTCATCAATGCGAATTTTTAAACCTGCCATGCACTTCACGTGTAGCGTCGATATGACCTCGCTGCCCCGCACCTTTTAACTACCACCTGCAACTAGACGCACACAACAGCAGAGAGCCTCTCATCGCAGTCGGTCTGTTATTCTTGTCGCAGGCGGTCGTGTTTTGTGCAGGCTCTTCGTTCTCTTCTTACAGGGCCTCCACAGTACAGGGAGTTAGTTAGCTTCTATTGCTGCAAGTCTTGGCAGTTGTGTCCTCGCATCATTGTGTTTAATGTTTTTTGAACTTTAGGAGGTTGACTGTTCTGTCCAGACTGGAAGGTTTAGTTTTTTTTTGTTCTGCCTTGGTTGTAAAAAAGGGGGACGTATTTGGTCTCCGCTCTTCGTTCTGTTCTTGTTCGGTCTCCACAGTAAAAGCAGTTGGCTTCTGTTACTGCTGAATGTGTTTTGTTTTGTGTGTGTTACCGTAACGAGAAAGTCTGTTCTGTTCAGACTGAAAGCTATTTTTACACCCTTTCTGTATTGCTTGTCAGTTAAGTGGCTTGTTATCTCGGTATTGCGCCCCCTTTGTTCCGTCCATACTGCCCGTGGAGCTTATATGGTCAGTGTGAGATAGCTTGTTTACTACTGCATGGTTTTGTTTCAGCAAGTTTTGGCTGTTGTGGGCCTCTATTGTTCTTTAAATGTTTGTTAACTTCAGGTGGTTGTCTGTTTCTGTCCAGAGTGGAAGGTTTCGTTTGCTTACCCCTGCTTGTCAGGTAATGTCTTGTTACGACTCACAACAGAATAACATGCTGTGAAGTGGGGCCCTCCCTTGTACTGAAGGTACGACCCCTTTTACTTTCTCGTCGGGGGGGAGGGTTTTTTTCCGGGATTCTTGGAATCTGCATGAAAAAACACTACCACAGATTCACCAATTAGTCCTACCTTCAGATATGAAAGTATTTTTTAAACACAAGCTTAAAAAATAAATGGCAACATTATTGGGACAAGATTGCACGCCAACTTAAAACCATGTTAAAAGTGGTTAAATAATGAACAATTGGGTACTTGCTGGTGTACTTAATTCATAAAAGATCCAAGGAATTAAAAATAAAGTCTCTAGAAGCAAAATCCAATCAATCGAATCTTCGGTTTTACGACCTCAATTAAAAATTTTATTTTAAGATTTTGTTTAAACATGCTTGGATCTAGTGTTTGGCTTGCTGTTCAATACTAGGATAACAATGCTCTAAAAGAATATTTAATGATATTCATGGAAAATTATGTAGGAATTAAATAGGTTGTAGATGATAAAGATAATTTGCAAATGACATTCCCATAAGTCTTCTTCACGTGGCACAATTGTTTCAACGCATTGTTAGCTATCGAAAACTTCTCATCCTTGTCGGATGGCATGTATTTAACGAGCACTTGATCGGCGTCCAGTGTCATTCCGTTCACTTGTACCCCCTCTGGCCCGGGTCCCCTGGCCCCCCTCCCCGACGGCCACGACAATGACAACACGGACGGATGACACAGACGGAGACGACCATGACGTGGGGGGAAACCTCTGCCCTCCCCATATGCTTGTGGGTGGTTCTGACCAGCAAGGCCTGTCCACCTCTTGTCCCCCCCCGTCATCCCTTACGACCCGCCCTTCGTCTCGATTAGCCTAGTTGCATAAATATGAGACGTTAAGCAATATCCAATCAATCAATCAAAATTAAATAAATCTTCATTAAAATAATAAAATACTTCATTAAAATAAATTTAAAATTTAAAAATAAATATAATTAAAAGAAAGAAGAAATTTAAAAATTACCCCATAGCGACAGGCGCACACGTCGGAGGGTGTTGGAGGTGCAATTTTACGTCATGACATATAGTTCTGTACACATTTAAGAGTTGGGTGCACCGCCTGAATTTTCGATGACCAGTTTACTGGCCATAAACAGCCCGAAATCAAGAAGGGG